>NW_024121510.1:789199-986952 GCF_016745375.1 Pimephales promelas | reverse complement strand
TTTCGGGCGAAAAATTAAGTTTCTCCAATCTTCTCAAAACTCTGAATTATGATAGAGGGCCACGAGACTTTGACCTGAGTGCAAAAATGGAGGCTTTAGACCCTTCCAGAGCTGAGATATCGAAATTCAAAATTTCGACCCGAAAAAAAAACGACAGTGTTACCCCTTTCGTTTTTTTTTTTCATTTTCGGCGGAAAAATTAAGTTTCTCCAATCTTCTCAAAACTCTGGATTATGATAGAGGGCTGTGAGACTTTGACCTGAGTGCAAAAATGGAGGCTCTAGACCCTTCCAGAGCTGAGATATCGAAATTCAAATTTCGACCCAAAAAAAACGACAGTGTTACCCCTTTCGTTTTTTTTTCGTTTTCGGGCGAAAATTAAGTTCTTCTCAAAACTCTGGATTATGATAGAGGGCTGTGGACTTTGACCTGAGTGCAAAAATGGAGGCTCTAGACCCTTCCAGAGCTGAGATATCAAAATTCAAAATTTCGACCCGAAAAAAAACGACAGTGTTACCCCTTTCGTTTTTTTTCATTTTCGGGCGAAAAATTAAGTTTCTCCAATCTTCTCAAAACTCTGGATTATGATAGAGGCGCTGTGAGACTTTGACCTGAGTGCAAAAATGGAGGCTCTAGACCCTTCCAGAGCTGAGATATCAAAATTCAAAATTTCGACCGAAAAAAAAACGACAGTGTTACCCCTTTCGTTTTTTTTCATTTTCGGGCGAAAATTACGTTTCTCCAATCTTCTCAAAACTCTGGATTATGATAGAGGGCTGTGAGACTTTGACCTGAGTGCAAAAATGGAGGCTCTAGACCCTTCCAGAACTGAGATATCGAAACTCAAAATTTCGACTCGAAAAAAAAAACGACAGTGTTACCCCTTTCGTTTTTTTCGTTTTCGGGCGAAAAATTAAGTTCTTCTCAAAACTCTGGATTGTGATAGAGGGCTGTGAGACTTTGACCTGAGTGCAAAAATGGAGGCTCTAGACCCTTCCAGAGCTGAGATATCGAAATTCAAAATTTCGACCCGAAAAAAAAAACGACAGTGTTACCCCTTTCGTTTTTTTTCATTTTCGGTGCGAAAAATTAAGTTTCTCCAATCTTCTCAAAACTTGGATTACGATAGAGGGCTGTGAGACTTTGACCTGAGTGCAAAAATGGAGGCTCTAGACCCTTCCAGAGCTGAGATATCAAATTCAAAATTTTCGACCCGAAAAAAAAAACGACAGTGTTACCCCTTTCGTTTTTTTTCATTTTCGGGCGGGAAAAATTAAGTTTCTCCAATCTTCTCAAACTCTGGATTATGATAGAGGGCTGTGAGACTTTGACCTGAGTGCAAAAATGGAGGCTCTAGACCCTTCCAGAAGCTGAGATATCGAAATTCAAAATTTCGACCCAAAAAAAAAACGACAGTGTTACCCCTTTCGTTTTTTTCGTTTTCGGGCGAAAAATTAAGTTTTCTCTCAAAACTCTGGATTATGATAGAGGGCTGTGAGACTTTGACCTGAGTGCAAAAATGGAGGCTCTAGACCCTTCCAGAGCTGAGATATCAAATTCAAAATTTCGACCCGAAAAAAAACGACAGTGTTACCCTTTCGTTTTTTTTCATTTTCGGGCGAAAAATTAAGTTTCTCCAATCTTCTCAAAACTCTGGATTATGATAGAGGGCTGTGAGACTTTGACCTGAGTGCAAAATGGAGGCTCTAGACCCTTCCAGAGCTGAGATATCAAAATTCAAAATTTCGACGAAAAAAAAACGACAGTGTTACCCCTTTCGTTTTTTTTTTTTTGGGCGAAAATTAAGTTTCTCCAATCTTCTCAAAACTCTGGATTATGATAGAGGGCACGAGACTTTGACCTGAGTGCAAAAATGGAGGCTCTAGACCCTTCCAGAGCTGAGATATTGAATTCAAAATTTCGACCCGAAAAAAAAACGACAGTGTTACCCCTTTCGTTTTTTTTCATTTTCGGGCAAAAAATTACGTTTCTCCAATCTTCTCAAAACTCTGGATTATGATAGAGGGCTGTGAGACTTTGACCTGAGTGCAAAAATTGAGGCTCTAGACCCTTCCAGAGCTGAGATATCAAAATTCAAAATTTCGACCCGAAAAAAAAAACGACAGTGTTACCCCTTTCTTTTTTTTTGTTTTCGGGTGAAAAATTAAGTTCTTCTCAAAACTCTGGATTATGATAGAGGGCTGTGAGACTTTGACCTGAGTGCAAAAATGGAGGCTCTAGACCCTTCCAGAGCTGAGATATCAAAATTCAAAATTTCGACCCGAAAAAAAAAAACGACAGTGTTACCCCTTTCGTTTTTTTTCATTTTCGGGCGAAAAATTAAGTTTCTCCAATCTTCTCAAAACTCTGGATTATAATAGAGGGCTGTGAGACTTTGACCTGAGTGCAAAAATGGAGGCTCTAGACCCTTCCAGAAGTGAGATATCAAAATTCAAAATTTCGACCCGAAAAAAAAACGACAGTGTTACCCCTTTCGTTTTTTTTCGTGTTCGGGCGAAAAATTAAGTTTCTCCAATCTTCTCAAAGCTCTGGATTATGATAGAGGGCCACGAGACTTTGACCTGAGTGCAAAAATGGAGGCTCTAGACCCTTCCAGAGCTGAGATATCGAAACTTTAAATTTCGACCCCAAAAAAATACGACAGTGTTACCCCTTTCGTTTTTTTCGTTTTCGGGTGAAAAATTAAGTTTCTCCAATCTTCTCAAAACTCTTGATTATGATAGAGGGCCACGAGACTTTGACCTGAGTGCAAAAATGGAGGCTCTAGACCCTTCCAGAGCTAAGATATCAAAATTCAAAATTTCGACCCGAAAAAAAAACGACAGTGTTACCCCTTTTGTTTTTTTTCGTTTTCGGGTGAAAAATTAAGTTTCTCCAATCTTCTCAAAACTCTGGATTATGATAGAGGGCTGTGAGACTTTGACCTGAGTGCAAAAATGGAGGCTCTAGACCCTTCCAGAGCTGAGATATCAAAATTCAAAATTTCGACCCGAAAAAAAAACGACAGTGTTACCCCTTTCGTTTTTTTTCATTTTCGGGCGAAAAATTAAGTTTCTCCAATCTTCTCAAAATCTGGATTATGATAGAGTGCTGTGAGACTTTGACTTGAGTGCAAAAATGGAGGCTCTAGACCCTTCCAGAGCTGAGATATCAAAATTCAAAATTTCGACCCGAAAAAAAACGACAGTGTTACCCCTTTTGTTTTTTTCGTTTTCGGGCGAAAAATTAAGTTTCTCCAATCTTCTCAAAACTCTGGATTATGATAGAGGGCTGTGAGACTTTGACCTGAGTGCAAAAATGGAGGCTCTAGACCCTTCCAGAGCTGAGATATCAAAATTCAAAATTTCGACCCGAAAAAAAAACGACAGTGTTACCCCTTTCGTTTTTTTTTCGTTTTTGGGCGAAAAATTAAGTTTCTCCAATCTTCTCAAAACTCTGGATTATGATAGAGGGCCACGAGACTTTGACCTGAGTGCAAAAATGGAGGCTCTAGACCCTTCCAGAGCTGAGATATCAAAATTCAAAATTTCGACCCGAAAAAAAAAACGACAGTGTTACCCCTTTCGTTTTTTTTCATTTTCGGGCGAAAAATTAAGTTTCTCCAATCTTCTCAAAACTCTGGATTATGATAGAGGGCTGTGAGACTTTGACCTGAGTGCAAAAATGGAGGCTCTAGACCCTTCCAGAGCTGAGATATCAAAATTCAAAATTTCGACCCGAAAAAAAAAACGACAGTGTTACTTACCCCTTTCGTTTTTTCGGGCGAAAAATTAAGTTTCTCCAATCTTCTCAAAACTCTGGATTATGATAGAGGGCTGTGAGACTTTGACCTGAGTGCAAAAATGGAGGCTCTAGACCCTTCCAGAGCTGAGATATCAAAATTCAAAATTTCTTCCCGAAAAAAAAAACGACAGTGTTACCCCTTTCGTTTTTTTTCGTTTTCGGGCGAAAAATTAAGTTTCTCCAATCTTCTCAAAACTCTGGATTATGATAGAGGGCCACGAGACTTTGACCTGAGTGCAAAAATGGAGGCTCTAGACCCTTCCAGAGCTGAGATATCGAAACTCAAAATTTCGACTCGAAAAAAAAAACGACAGTGTTACCCCTTTCGTTTTTTTTTCGTTTTAGGCGAAAAATTAAGTTTCTCCAATCTTCTCAAAACTCTGGATTATGATAGAGGGCTGTGAGACTTTGACCTGAGTGCAAAAATGGAGGCTCTAGACCCTTCCAGAGCTGAGATATCGAAACTCTAAATTTCGACCCGAAAAAAAAGGACAGTGTTACCCCTTTCGTTTTTTTTTCGTTTTCGGGCGAAAAATTAAGTTTCTCCAATCTTCTCAAAACTCTGGATTATGATAAAGGGCTGTGAGACTTTGACCTGAGTGCAAAAATGGAGGCTCTAGACCCTTCCAGAGCTGAGATATCAAAATTCAAAATTTCGACCCGAAAAAAAAACGACAGTGTTACCCCTTTCGTTTTTTTTTCGTTTTCGGGCGAAAAATTAAGTTTCTCCAATCTTCTCAAAACTCTGGATTATGAAGAGGGCCACGAGACTTTGACCTGAGTGCAAAAATGGAGGCTCTAGACCCTTCCAGAGCTGAGATATCAAAATTCAAATTTCGACCCGAAAAAAAAAACGACAGTGTTACCCCTTTCGTTTTTTTCCTTTTCGGGCGAAAAATTAAGTTTCTCCAATCTTCTCAAAACTCTGGATTATGATAGAGGGCTGTGAGACTTTGACCTGAGTGCAAAAATGGAGGCTCTAGACCCTTCCAGAGCTGAGATATCAAAATTCAAAATTTCGACCCGAAAAAAAAAACGACAGTGTTACCCCTTTCGTTTTTTTCCGTTTTCGGGTGAAAAATTAAGTTTCTCCAATCTTCTCAAAACTCTGGATTATGATAGAGGGCTGTGAGACTTTGACCTGAGTGCAAAAATGGAGGCTCTAGACCCTTCCAGAGCTGAGATATCAAAATTCAAACTTTCGACCCGAAAAAAACAAAAACGTCAGTGTTATCCCTTTCGTTTTTTTTCGTTTTCGGTTGAAAAATTACGTTTCTCCAATCTTCTCAAAACTCTGGATTCTGATAGAGGGCCACGAGACTTTGACCTGAGTGAAAAATGGAGGCTCTAGACCCTTCCAGTGCTGAGATATCGAAACTCAAAATTTCGACTAAAAAAAAAACCGACAGTGTTACCCCTTTCGTTTTTTTTTCATTTTCGGGCGAAAAATTAAGTTTCTCCAATCTTCTCAAAACCCTGGATTCTGATAGAGGGCAATGAGACTTTCACCTGAGTGCAAAAAATGGAGGCTCTAGACCCTTCCAGAGCTGAGATATCAAAATTTAAAATTTCGACCCGAAAATGAAAAAAAAAAAAAACGAAAGGGGTAACACTGTCGTTTTTTTTTCGGATTCTGATAGAGGGCCATGGGACTTATCCTTAGTTAAAAAATGGAGGCTCTAGACACTTCCAGAGCTGAGATATTGAGATCCCACGTAGCATTTATGCCATTATAACTCAATATCTCAGGTCTGGAAGGGCCTAGAGCCTCCATTTTGGCACTCAGGTCTAAGTCCCATGGCCCTCTATCAGAATCCAGAGTTTCAAGAAGATTGGAGAAACTTATTTTTTTGCTCCAAAAAAAAAAAAACCAAACAAAAAAAACAACAACGACACTGTCGTTTTTTTTTTGGGTCGAAATTTTGAGTTGAATTGCTCTGATCTTCTTGAAACTCTGGATTCTGATAGAGGGCCATGAGACTTAGACCTTAGTGTCAAAATGGAGGCTCTAGACCCTTCCTGAGCTGAGATATTGAGATCCCACGTAGCATTTATGCCATTATAAAAATAGTGGGTCGCCGGACGCCCTGTGGAAGCGGTGGTCGGTCGGACGATTTGAAGGTGGCTCCACCGAGGGGGCCTTTGCGGAACTGCCTGGTGGGTCCCGAAACTTCGGGCTCCTCCTGTCGGCAACACGGGGAGGTCGGGGCGTGCCCGTCGTTTGCCTACGGCCCAAGGACTGAATGGACCTTTTTTTCAGCCTTGGACTAGCTAGAGTTACTGGAAATTGAAATACAGTGACTTGCTGGCAACCGTCCTGCCAGTACTGTAAAAATACAAGAAAACACAGGATGCACACAGGAAATGACTAACATGAATGCATTGATTGATTCCTAGGTTTATTTTGTTATGAATAAACAAATGTGCAATATATAAAGGAAAATCCTTACGATTAAAGTTGTAATGTTATAATGTTCATGTTTTTGTTTTAAAAAAAAGAACGATGCACACAGAAAATGACTCTAATATGACCAGATTGATTGATTCAAAGATATTTAGTTTGTTACAAACAATGTGCAATCTGTAAAACAAAAACCTCAAAATTATAGTTGAAATGGTATACTGCTGGAATTTTTTTTGACCTTGAGAAAAAGCTTAAAGTATAGACCAACAAATTTTATGTTTAATAATTTATTTCATGTTGGTACATTTTTGGGAAGTACACCTGTTTTGACCTGATGTCCATTGGGATGGACAAAAAAAAAAATCACAATTAAAGCAATTATATATATATATATATATATATATATATATATATATATATATTTTTTTTTTTTTTTTTCATTTATAGAAACCTCATGAGCTGGGAAAATGTACTTTTATATTTTTCAGAAACTTGAACGGCTTGCCATATGAACTATGTGCACGTTAGCATATGCTAGTTCCGGCTGCGAAACCGATATGGGGTGTCTAGTTTCCGGTAGCCTGATGGACGACGTAGAGAATGTATGTTTCTCCAGATGTCTTGAACATTTGCCGAATATTACAGTCGATTATGTTCATCGACTGGCTAATGATTTTCCTCCAGCTCCCCAGAGCAAGAGAGAAGGGGTTTACATATTACATTTCTCAGTATTTGCATCATTTTGAAGGGAACGTTAAGTCACAACAACATCCATGCTCAGACTGATCTCATGAAATTGCACGTAGGCTATCACGTATTTTTGGCATGCTATCAACACGCATAATCTCTTTTCAGCGTGTTTATGAATACCGTTGACTTAACGTTATTATTGTATATATATATATATATATATACACACACAGTGTATATATATATATATATATATATCACTGATTCTTGAAACTTTGGCAAAAACATGTCCCACTAAAAAAAGTGCTAATTCTGTTGGAAATTAATAACATTTTCATGAATGAAAAGATTCAAGTTTATAATCAGGGGGTCCTTTGCACATATGCAAGGTTCTTTTATAGGTTTATTTTTCATTTTTATTATTTTAATGATTATATGCTGGCCCATTGCCTACAAAATCAGCTGTCCTCGGATAGGAGATAATCATTTCAACTTGATTAAAAAAACAAAAAGGAATAATTGAATTGAATAATATATTTACCACACAAAAGAGTACATTGTAATATGTATTAAAAACTACAAACATTGAGTTTTGAACAATATTTGCTATTTTTTTGTGGTTGTTCAAAATGTGTCCCACATATTCGTCACCACCGTCAGATATTTATAAAAAGCAATAAAATCAGGCAACTACAAGGTCAACTACATTCCTCCATACCCCATTTTCAAACCTTCAGCTTTACAGCATGCTTCAAGATCACTCAAGCTCCCGTAATTTTGCTATTTTCTCTTAAACTTGTTCATATATTTGGGCACTGCTACTGTCACAACCATAACATGTCAACACCGTCTCTTTTGTATAGAAAATATTAGATTAGATTATGACATAATTGTATACTTTTTAAGAAGAGGTCTGAAGTAGCTAGCAACAGAGGGGAAACAAGATGCCTATAATGTGAACAACTCATGCATATCATGTGAAAGAGTAGGTTTTGTCACCACCGTCAGACGTCACCACCGTCAGGTTTTCTATCTGACGGTGGTGACATACCGTGTGACGGTGGTGACAAAACCCCCCAAATGGTCTATAACAGAGGCTAGAATATAATTGTTGATCACAATAAATACCAATATATTATCCTGTAATGTTCCATTCACCTCTTTAATATTTTTATTTATTTAATTCCCCCTATATTTCTTCCATTCAGGCTTACACTGCATGCTACTATTAGCGCGAGTGAGAGTGAGGATGTTTCCTGATATCCTCACGGCTGCGGTTTAGCTGCAGGAATACAGCAGTTCTAATCTGAACACGTTTGATGCGATTAAATTGTGTTTCATGACGTTCATTTAGATTTTTGCCCACACTAAAAATTTGTTAAAGCCTAGCATGGATAGGAGCAGCAATAACCCCCTTGGGGTAAACAGAACAGAACCAACATGAATGTTTTGCAGATTATTTCAAAATTTAAAGTACAATATAATTCGAGAATTTATTCAGATTCTTGGGGAATCAGAATGTCAAGTCCTGACTGACGAGTGGAGCTGGGGAGGGAGGAGGGTAATGAGCTCCTGAGAAACGTGATAGCTGCTGATAATACTGAAGGAGCTTATACTGTATATGTGTACAGTGATAGGCGTCATATTCCTATAGGGGGAGGTGGATCAGCTAATAGTCGGCTGATGCGAGCTTGACTAACGTGACCTGCCAGAACTAACCAGAACTAAGGATGCACATAGTGCAGCTACTGCCTACCTACACAGCACATAGTATGCACTATCCATTCCAGGCTATGCATCTCCAATGACTAAAGCCAAATGAAAATGGCATGACATCATTTAAACAAATCTAACATTCGCTGTAATTACCCCCAATTTCATAGTCATTACACTCAACTTTGACTTTATGTATTTTCGAAAGTTATGGCTAGGCAGCAGCTATATAGAGGAGAGAAGGAGAAGAAACAGGGAATACCAAAAAAAGCTGAGAGAGAAAATACACAGTGAGGCAGAGTTAAATGAGGAATACCTCATAAAAGGAAAAAAATGTTTATCACAGTGCTCAAGATTGTTATTTTTTGGACCAAAGAGTTAAATGAAGTTGTTAAGCAAGAATTGATTGACTTGAGTGGTATACATTGTGGAATTGTATGTTGTAAAGAGGCCACAGTCACCACCGTCAGATTAATGTCACCACCGTCAGTTCTAAAGTCACCACCGTCAGAGGGAGTTTTATTGGTTTTAAATGAATATACTTGAAATATGATTCTTCAGTGCTGTTGAGTTATTAAAGTAATAGTCTCTTTTAATACAAAAATATGTTTGTTAAATAAAACAACATTAATTTTTCTATTTAGGCTTAAAGTAAATGTTGTATGATGTTATATCTTTTAAAGGAGTACACGCAAAACAGTATAAAAAATGAACAAAAGTGAATATTCAACATTTAACAGCATATATGTGTACCAAGAATGCCAGATAATGATTTAAAAACTCTAAATACATATTAGACCAAACAAATAAAAAATAATTTGCTATTTATTTTGTCTGACGGTGTTGACAAAAACAAAGTGATAACTGGAGAAACGCCTATTTTATGAAAAAAATACAAAATGAGGAGGTTGCACCGGTGCATTGCTGAACAGCCAAGACCTTGCTTTATAATGATATACCTTTAGATTTTGTAATTTAACTAACTTTTTATTTTCAAAATTAAAACCTGTTTTATCCAAATTCCCAAGAATCACTGATATATATATATATAGAGAGAGAGAGAGAGAGAGAGAGAGAGAGAGAGAGAGCATATGACCTACCTCAACCCCAACCTACCCGTCACTCCTACCATCCTAGGAAACAATAAATATCGCTCCCCAGATGTAGATCTACATTTTGTTTTGTTTCGCTCGGACATTTGACGGCGTGTACATACGCGGTACACGTGGAATCACTCGACATTAATGTTGCCATGCTACGTGCTCAAGCTATGCGATTTGGTAACTGTTATATCTCTCTATACATTATAAAATGCGAAATCATGCGTTAGAAAGTGCATTTTCCAGAACAGTTTGTGTTGGCCATTGTTTTGTTTATGATGTTGAGAGGCTATGTTGTTGACAACCACTATCTATATATAGAATGTCATATAGATCAGTGTTGACAACCACTATGTCATACAGGGAGTAAAGGTATCCGACGTTGGTTCGTTCGTTATCAAGTTAGGCTGTTTAACACATATTAGGCTTTTCACACATATTTCTAAACAGGTCTCCCTTGCAAAATAGGTTCTAAACCCAGGGGCTTCTCCTGGTTAAAGGGTATAATATAATAAATAATTACTGCTAGTAGCCTAAAAACTTCCTTCTAGTTGTCATGGATACGCAACGCTCCACTCTGTAAAGCGACTGCTTGGGTGCGGTGACAAAATGTGAAATATCGTTTACTTTTCACAATGCAGCAGCACCTGGCTCCACCCAAATATGAGTGAAAACTGTGTTGGTTGACTTGACAATGAACAAACGAACATAGTTTTAAACAAATATATTTAGATAGCTAAGCTTTAGATAGCCGGTCCACTGTAGGATGTAAACAACGGCAACCGGAACCGAAGTACCCAACATCCGCCCTCAAGGCGGAAGTTAGCATTTTTCTCGTGCACAGAGTCAATTGAATTGTACATGTAGTCCCAGAGCGTTTTGTTTGATTGTGATGTATTCATATGGCTGTACAGCAGGTGTCAGTGTTGCACCTATAACTGGAAACAAAAGTGAACAATCATTTCTTGACTATAGGCGAAATGGCCATGATGAAGACATGGACACCATGCAATCTTAGCATCACCCTAAGACATGAAAAATACACAGAATTTTACTCACCTCATGTGGTTCCCAAAAATATTTGAAGGCTGAATAACAAACGATTAACACTTACAATTAATAATTTGCTTGACTTACTGACTTAACGTATTTATTTATTTTTTTAATTTCGAGCGAGCCACATGACATATTAATGATATATCAAGTTGTGCAGTAGGCTACGAAGGCCTCAGTCTCCGTACATTGAGCTGAACAAAATATGAACATAAGTGCGTGTATGAAGACCGCTAGGCTACTGCAATGTTCCTGGAATACTAAACACAGTTTACGGTTTGGCTTCACAAAAGCATTGCAGCTTTGCTCTACAGACGTGTCTGATTGCGGCTCTCTAGGGAACACTTGTTGTTGGAGATCCCTCAGCTGCGGGCTCCACTCACACAGCAAGAGTAATTCACTACGAAACAGAATAAAACAATAGAGCCGACACACGTCTAAAAGTTGTGAGACTTGAAGCACATGAACAAGGAAGAAGTGACGGAGGAAGCATTCCGAGACAATACCAGACAATGAGACCTTTTAGAAAAAAAATAAAAAAGAATAGTACAGCAACAGTACATATCTGATATATAGCCTACATATAGATTAGGCTACTGCATAATAATGAGATGGTACGGAAAAATAGTAGATGAAAATTCTATCATTTACTCTTCTGTTGAACTAAACAAATTATGAATAATTGACTGGTCACACTTCTACAGGCACAGACAGGAGCTTTTTGTCTGAGAAACTGACCAAATTCGAAGTAATTATTAATTGATAACCTTTCTCTCAGTGAGAACTACTGAGAGCAGATCACTGAGTCGGTGCTATTCAGATCCAAACCAGTCAGAAATGGGAACAAATTCAGACTGGTTTTGCAAACCATACACTGATAAGCTTAAACTCAAAACAATGATTCATTCACAAATTTGGCGTCACCATTTGTCTCATGAAAACACTAAGCAGATAGGTTGGATGATGTTCACAAATAGGCACCATGAAACAAAAGTAGCAACATCTTTTCTTCTGCTTTTTAAAAATTTTTTTTATAAAGATCTGAGTGTGATGAACTATTAAAAAGTAGAGCAGAACCTGGTTCTTTGCATTGGTGTTGATTAGATGTCCAGAAATGAAGAAATATGAGTGTGAGCTTATAGGGGCGAAGTTTAAGTGGATTAAATGATTGGAGAAGTGCTGTTTTCACTGGAAAGTGCTGTTATATTTTGATTACACGTTGCACGGATTAAATCCAATTTAAAGCTTCTGTCTCCATTCATAGTAGCATTTCTCCTATTCGTGTTCCACAGAAGTAAATAACACAGGTTTGAAATGACAAAAGGGTAATTACATTTTTGAGTGCACTGTCCCTTTAACAAAAAAGCAGGAAGGAGGGAAGCAGGAACAGAAGCATATTGGGTTTTAATCCCAAACTCAACTGCTCATTTCCCCATGCTAATCAGTATTACCTCCATGCTTTCCATGCCCTTTCTCCAGATCCTTGTTTATTTGTGAACAATGCACTCCTAGGTACAAGAATGCATTTCTAGCAGTAATTAAGTCTTAATAGCTTTTAGCGAATGCTCTGTCCCCTCTTTCACCCAGACAGATGACACAGACAGACCCAGCTCCCTTTGCCCCAGTTGGACTGGCTGCATAATAATTGGATGTTCACACAGTGGGAGGGAGTGCTAAATGTCATCCGCCATGCTAAAATAAAGTTGGAAGACGAGGAAGACACTGTTCTCGTTTTCAGTTCTTGAGGGACAGTAGTGATTAGGGATTGGGAAGAAATTAATATTTTATAGATAAGAATAACAAGATTAAATGATCTTTGAGGACTGTCTTCGTAGTAACCGAAAAAACAAAGGGAATGATAAATAGGTATGGCTAAGTAGAGATGAACCAGGGTGCTCACACAACTTTTGGACCCCTACTGTAGGACAAATCCACTTGGATAGAAGAGCTTTAGTCCATTGCGCAAACCATTGTGAGCTGCCGCTAATAACCAAACTGCTTAAAACAGCTGCATTCCTCAATATCATCAGGTCTTACACCACAGAGTGCAACAGTGTCCACCCTCGTTTTCAGCAGCTTTGATTCCGTAAGTATTTTTCCCATGGGGATTAAAAAATTTAAAGCCATTAGCCGAGCCAAAACCACAAGGGGAAATCACACCACAAGCATAAAATGGCTAAATATGCATAAACCATTTTTTTTTTTTACAGGAAGAAGTCTCAATGTCGTTCCACTCAATGTTAATGGCATCAAACAGTTCATTAGTTGTTGAAAAATGTGCCCCAGTTAGTTGGACAGTCAGTTTAATGTGACACCAAATATTCACCATAGGGTTCAAATGGACTCTGACCTGGTCAAAACATGAGCCTGATGGCTAAATTTAGCTAATTTCCTGAACAATAATTTGTGGTTAAGACAATGAAAAGCTTTGTGTTTAGCCATTTTGAGCTTGGCCCATTTGTTTTGCCCAGGATTGTGTGTGTGTACTGTACTGTACATACAGTATAAATATATAGTATTATACATATCCTATGAGTGGGCGGTCTCGAAGAGCTTTTTCGACCTTGATTCTCTGGTTGGTGGATATTTCTTTGCACAGCCATGAGTAATGTAGTTTTTCATCAGGAATTCCACTGTTAAAAATGACTTACAAAAATAAGTGCAAATAATTGATAGTTCTGAGCATCAGAGATCACAGTAGGTCTGTCTTTAAAGGGATACTCCACTTTTTTTTGGAAATAGGCTCATTTTACCACTCCCCCAGAGTTAAACAGTTGGGTTTTACCGTTCCCGAATGTATTCAGCCGATTTTCTGATATTTAGAAGAATATCAGTAACCATACAGTTTCTGGTCCCATTGACTTCCATAGTATATTTTTTTCCTACTATGGAATTCAATGAGACCAGAAACTGTCTGGTTACTGATTTTCTTCTAAATATCAGAAAATTGGCTGAATGGATTCGAAAACGGTAAACGATCTCTAGAAAATCGTCTGAAGGGATTCGAAAACGGTAAAACCAATCTCTAGAAAATCGTCTGAAGGGATTCGAAAACGGTAAAACTCAAATTTTTAACTCTGGGGGAGTGGTAAAATTAGGCTATTTCAAAAAAAAAAAAAAAAGTGGAGTATCCGTTTAAAGATGAATAAATTACCGTTAAAAATAGATTCAATTCCCCTATGGAGAAAATGAATGGGATATTTATTTCCAGAACTATTGCACACTACAATGACATGTTCTGCTCTTAGAGTGATAGTTGACCAAAAAATTACTTTATTTTGTGTAATATACTTTAAAATATCTATTTTTGTGTGTTGGAACCGCATGAGGGCGAGTAAACGATAACAGAATTACAATTTTTGGAGCGTACTATCCCTTAAACATCATGGCAACTGCAAAAATCACATCTATCAAATCTGGCTGCCATCAAGGGCAGCCACTGGGAGTTCAGGCAGTTTCCCCATTTTATTTAAGTCCCCCTGGAGGCTAATACTCACCGCAGACATTAGCAAAATCATAGCGTAACACCTGACGTGGGGAGTTCCTCTTTCCATTACCAGGCACAGAGCCACCCAATAACTGCAGTGTCGACATACTGAGGAAACAGTGAATTTATGCAGAGAACAAAAGATAACAGAAAACTCTACATCATTTGATCAATACCACAGACAACTGAGAGCTGTTGTAAAAATGCTGAGGAATGACAAGGAGACGAAGAGCAAAAAAAAGATTTTTAAACAATTTAATATATCAATATATAGATATTTATCAACAACTTGAATTTCATAGAAACGTGAGTGAGACCATTTTGGCATACAGTACAGATATTCCATGTAAGTATAATTTAGCTACCGTTAAAACACCCTCTCTATTTCCCACCATCTTCAACCCACTGACACACACGAGAAACGCAAACAAAACAAGACATTATTGGAAAATATACATGAACACAAACAAGGCACCAATAAATTAAACTAACCCTCTCTTTCACCACTGAGTGTAACCTATTAAATAGAATTACAATTTAATTTATCTATTAAATAAATGTACAAACACAAATTAAACACTACTTCTGCAATCTTTACGGTTAAAAAGCAAAAATAAAATTCAGACCAGTGGTAAGAGAAAAAATAAAATGAAAACACTTTGGCAGATTATTAAGTTTTAGTTACAATCAAGTAGTAAATAAATCCAGTG
This sequence comes from Pimephales promelas, assembly GCF_016745375.1. The sequence goes on along the minus strand of NW_024121510.1, from coordinate 971,991 downwards.
CTCTTGAGTACAAATAAATCCATGTATGGTCTACACTCTTTTTCATCCAGGAGACTAATATACACATCTTCTTTTTACAAGAAATGTTTAAAACCTTATCAAAAGTTTCGCTGTATGAAAACATATTTACAAATCATGATTCAGACTCATTTGACTGTATCGGTCATCCTTCCCCCATCCTATGTAATCATTTACACAGTGCAGAAGGCTTCTTGAAAAAGTTTGTGCAACAAACAGCGTACAAAATGTCTCCAAACAACCCATGGAATGACCGGGACACACGTTTCCTCAAACGACAGTAATGACATGCCCTCCTTCCCCCTCCCCTAAAAATGAACACCTACAAACCATACAAAAAAATCAACAGTTCTTCAAGTAATATACATCATGACAACATGATCTCACATTAGGGGGGTCACAAAGAAAACAGACGGAAATGTTACCATTGGTGTGGAGGACCTGATTCATCCATTTAAAGTAAGTGGTTCAGCTCTACAAGTCCACCAAACTAAGGAGCACTGTTCCAGCGTATCGTCCATTGGAAAAGAATGGTAGCCCTTTCGAAAGCAATGTCCTACTTGTCGGGCTGATGGGGATGACAGGTATGAAGAGGAGTTACAGACATCACGAATGTTAGTCACAGTGGAAGTGGGCTGAAGGAGCAGCGTGGCGAGTCCCTGCAGTGCTATAGGAAGGCAGGACTCGCCGTTACATATGCATAGAGTAAGAATGATGGACGACGGGCACAAAGTACTGCTTGTTATCTACAAAGAGGCAGAAAATCCAAAGGGTCTAAAAGAACCTTCTGTGATCACACCATGCATGTATTTTTCAAAAATGTGTCCCACGCATTCTAAATTATAATACGCTAAGAGATCAGTTGGTAGAAAGCTAGAGAGCTCAAATGTAACAAAGTTTTCCATAAAAAGTTTTTTTTTTAGCTAACTCTAGAGCAGCACCTGATAACAACAATGACGTTGGGGTCAGGAAAAAGAAACGTGCATGATTCCCCTTCAGAAAAATAAACCACGATTAAAACAGCCTGAGCTCATTTGCTAGTCTTAACCGTTCTTCCAGTCTGGCTATCCTGGTTTTTAGTTTGTTTAGCTGGTCTCCCAGCCTGACCAGCATGAATGTGCTCAAAACCCTTCTAAAACCAGTCTCCCATCATGATGTCCAGTTAGTTCACCTGGACGAAAAGCTTGTCTTCCAGTCTAAACCAGGAGGTAAGTGCATCTAAAAAATGCCTCTAAAACCAGCAAACCAGAGCTAATAAGACGAGCAAACATGATTAAGCCGCTTTAAAATTTTTGTTTTTCAGCAGAGTGCATCTGAAGAGACCAAATTGATAATGATCATGAAATAATTTATGAGTCATGACATTTATGAAAAAGCACATGAAGCAGTTTGTTTACCCTGTATTGCTATTGTCTGAGATTTTCGAATCAAAAACCAAAGTTCCACATTTTCAGAACTGATATATGTAAAAGTAATCAAAAATGTTATCACTTCAATTAAAAAAACGTATAAAATCTATTTACCGTATTTTTCCATACTGTAAACACACAGTTTTTGATATGAGAAATGGTTAAGGATGAATGAAGATTCATCAAATAAACTATAATATTGATATTAGGCCTGTTATCTCCAAATCATGTCTTCTCAAGCCCATCCGGCAGTCCACCGTATTCAGAGAACGAGAAAACTTCAGTTCTTTAATCCTCCAGGACAAAAGCCTGAACAACAAAACTCCCACACTATCTCTATTCCTAATGGAAAACAGTGACTTAATGGAGGATTCTTTGAAATGTGGAGGGGTGTTTTACAAGCGCCGCACATAAGATGCCTCATCACAGCAGAGAGGAGCAAAGGTGGCGGGAACAAAGAACCACTCCAGATGCGAAACCACCCACATGCGAGCCAGAACCAAACATAAGCATCTTAGGGACCCAGCAGTGCCTTTCGGAAGTCTCCAATTAAGGACAACTCACATGACTAGCACTTTGAAACTATCTGATATAACGTCACACAGACACATACTGCCATATGCCAAGCTATAATCCCTGCAGAAAAATCCAGCCTAAGGTTTTTAGCTGGTTTAAATTGGTGCAAATCTGATGACGCTCGGATGGCCTTTCTCTAAAACAGTGGTTCTCAACCAGGCCAACTTCCAGTGAGTCTTAAAATTACCCAAATTTAGGTATATTACAGTTCTCAATTAAAATAAAATCACTAAAAATAAAGATGCACAACATTTAACTGACATTTTTTTTTCAGTTTAGATAAGAGGGCCTTGCTGTGAAAAAGGTTAATAACCACTGTTTTAATCCTTCAATCCCCTTTAAACAGTTAAAATTGACCAAAGAAACTGATGGTTTTTATCAACAGGCATAGGTGGATCAAAACCTGTTCTTTTTAAGCATCTGTCCAATCAGTCAGTGTCCTTCTGACAGTGATACAGAAATAACCATGTGCTCATTCATCACATGGAGAGAGTTTGTACAGGAAGCCTATATTCAGGCACTCCTCATTTCCTGTGCCATGCGCCGAAGAGAGGAGCAAAGCTTTGATCTACGACTCGAATCTATCACATCATTAAGCCACCCAATATGGCAGGCGGTGTCTTGTTGTCAGCATACTAAATGCTGAAGAGTTTTACCCCAGGCATGACGAATGTAGGGGCGGAAAAGACACGTTAGTGTTCGGTAGAGAGAAAGAGAGTGTGTGCGCACGTGTTTTTGCATGTCTGAGAGGGAGCGATCTAGACTGTAGATATGAACAAACAGCATTTCAGCCATTATCAAACCCTGGCTACCGTATTTATTAGTGTGTTTGTGATAACAAACCACACAGATTGTAGCAATAACTGGTAATATTTTAGAAAAATTGATGACCTGAGCTGAGGTTTTGGAGATATAAACCTGCCTGGGCAGGAAGTTGGTCTTAGAAACTTAAGAAAAATGGAAGACCCAGTGCTGGTGGAATAAATAAATATGGAAATATATTGCCTCTCATCTCCAGATAGTGGCTGCAGATCTTTCAGAAGGGTCCAGTCTGAATTTGAGTGACCATTGGAAGACATGAAGGAACACTAGTCATGGCATTGGAAGTATTAGGAGGAGAGGACATTACAGACTAATTTGTTAGATTAGGTGAATGCATAACAGCTGCATAGCGGAATTTGGGTTTAATGTCTGCAAATATCAATTTTCCTCACCCCATCTCCATTTTATTTCATATTTTACTTCTATGTATCTCCAATGCTGACATTGTGGATTGCCCACAATTCTCTTCAACAGGTTCAGCTCAAACCAGCTAATTTCTAATTTTAAAAGATCTACAGCACGAGAGCAGCGGGAGAGCCAAAGAGTGTTAGTGCCTACGGACATGATGAGCTATGAGGTTAGTCATCATTAAACAGCACTGCCTACTACTACTGACAAAGAGCAGGAATGATGCTAGTAGTTTAATCGTTGAACTAGTGATTATTGCCCGACTGAGAGTTTATGGGCTGAAAAAAGACACTAAGAGGAGACAAACCCAGTTTGTAGCTCTTGGCTGTGGAGAGCAAGTGCTTGTGTCCTTTTTGGCTCTCTGCGCCTTGCTGCGTTGTCTCATGCAATCTCCTTGATGGAAGGAGAGATGTAGGACTAAAGGATGCATGGATTCAGGGATGGAGAATGAGAGAACAAGAGCGAGAATCGCCCTCAGGGGAATCCGTCATCGTCAGGACCGAGCGCCACGCGCTGCGGAGAGCAGATAAAAAAACAGTTACACGTGTTGAGAGAAAGAGCAAGAGAAATAAATACATCGAAAACAACGAGAAAACCCATGGAGAAGGAGAAACATCCGATATGCAGATCCCCCTACACACACTGTGACGAGTGCGGCGTGTGGGGCGCTGGAGAGAATCCTGTTATGCCACTGGGGCGGCCCGCACTGTTGCTGCCACACGACTGATGTCTTTATCTCTGCTTGTGCTTGACATGTCGACTGTAGCACAGGAAGCTCAACACACACTGTTATAATCCCTCCATCTGACTAACTGTTTACTATTAAAGCCCAGGCCCCGTGAATATATGAATGAATCATTTCATTACCCAAATAAATATAACACCTAAACAGCAAAACACCTAGATAAATAAATCAATGCTAAAATATTAAAAGATTGTCCAGTCATTTAAGGTGCTCATTGCTCATCCCTAAAACAATTATACTAAAAAATTAAATAAATAAAAACACACCAACTATGGGATAATAGGAGAGCACAATTTCAAAGCTTTCAAACATGGAAAGCATTTAAAGCTTTACACACACAACACGAAAAAACAAGACTATGGCTGCATCCAAAATAACATACTTCCCTACTATAAACAGTATGTGATGATGACCTTCTATTTCCAGTGAGATTCTGAAGTGTGCATCAAAAGGCATTGAGAGAGGATTTATGAATGGCATGAAGTAAAGCGACTGACGCTGGTAGGTCATAAAAATAATGATAATGTGGCGAATGTAGTATGTCCAGGTTAAATTCATACTACACACATATATTCATATAGAAGGTATTTTTAACGGTCATTACGTAACTATTTCTTTTATTAAAAAAGTACCTACTGGGAGAGTATGTGATTTAGAATGCAGCCTATGGAAAACAAACGGACAACTAATTAAACTTCACATGGTAATCCGTACACAAATGAATTAAACAGACATTTGAATGAAAATGTGTAGTGAATTATGAGTACAAATATGAGTGAGAAAAGAGGCATCATAATGCCCTCTTAGGGATTTTTGTCTTAGCCCCGCCTGCGTTTTTATCACTATTGCCTTCCTCCCTTTGTTCACTTTGCACTGGACAGCATAGGTGCCCCTGAGTACCAATGAGCTGCCGGGTCTGGGATACTGCCCCCCAGTGGCAGTGCTAGGTATGGCTGTCTGGCACTGCCACTCACTGGTGGGTAGACGTGGCCGATCTGCTCGCTGCGGCCGATGTGGATTTCGTCGTCGTCGTCCTCCGTGGTCTTGCGGTAAACGGGGTTATCGAAGTTCATGCTCTTGGTATTCCGTCTCCTCCAGTTGCGCCACACCAGGTAACCTCCGGTACACATCAGGCCGATGACCACTGTGGCAAGGATAGGAACTGCATGCGTTTAACACACAGCCAACACATATGGCAGGGGCGTTAACACAGCCAGGGGACACAGAGCAGCGCATAATGACACACACACACACACATATACAAGCTCACTCACTCAAACCTCAAGGTGCATCATGGCAGACCAAGGTCAAATGATTTTATTAAAATCATTTCTAAAACAACAAATATGGGGAGAGTAAGACAAATATGTATGGATTTCTCAAATGATAGCAGTGCACAAAATACACTATGCTCAAAAGAGCATATTTCTATCCTGCTCATAATATATCAGCAATATGCATTGTGTGTGCTTTATGTGGATTTTCTGGATGGAAGACAGTATAACATTTAATTAAAAAATGCTAAATAAACGTATGTATTAGAGTTTGGGTAAAATTGGGCATGAAACTTTTTTTTAAAAATTATTATCTTATATTTTTATTCTTATACTATATATATATATATATATATATATATATATATATATATATTTTTTTTTTTTTAACAAATGCTCAGCGAAGAAATGTTGGTGTGCTTCATCTGAGAAAGAATTTGAGTCCTGATTAGTTTATTTTCTATTGGGTCTGCAGTTTTTGTAACCCTGTTAACAAAATCTAAGGCATTCAAATTTAGTATTAAATGATTATAAACTAAGTTCAATTAAATTGAGTTTAAGAGAAGCTGGATTTTATTTCTGATAACTGAATCAAAAATGCAATGCAGTGAGGATATGTGGCAACAATTAAGTATGCATATTGTTTCACATACAATAAAAAAGATAACAAGCAATATTGTAAGTTGAAAATATACATTTATAATGTTACAAAAGCTTTCTATTTCAACTAAATGTTGTTATTTTGAACGTCCTATTCTTCACATAATCTTAAGAATAACGTATCACTGTTTCCACAAAATTAAGCAGTACAGATGTTTTTAAAATAGATAATAATAAGAAATGTTATTTTGAAAATCTGCATATTAGACTGATTTCTGAGTGTAAGGCTGCTAAAAATTCAGTTATGCTATCACAAAAATAAATTACAATTTAAAATATATCAAAACAGACCTGTTTTGAACCATTATTTTAAATATGTTTTTTTTTTTTACTAAACAAATGTATTGGTCAGCATAAGAGACTTCTCTCAAAAACATTGAAAAATCTTGACCCCAAACTTTTGAATATTAGTATGCATACTTTAAGAAGTCTGATCATATCACTATCAAAATAACTACTTAAAAAGCTACTTTAAAAAAAGCTGATATGTATATTTGAACTAGGGCTGCCAAAGACATACCTTTCCGACTCACTTACTCTCTCTCTCACACACACACACACAAACACAGGCTTAGTGGAATATGTGAAGGGGGTGCTCGCATGCAGCTCATTGAGAAAGCAGGAGTCTAAGGGGACCAGGAGAAATCGAATTGGACTGTGTGTATGCACACACACGCCTACATGCGAATGGTTGGGGGGAGAGCATTGCTGTTCAGGGTGAATTAATAACCATGTGTGGCTGGCTAACCCCTTCCCTAATTTAAAAGATCGTCTGTGGCTGCTCTGGTCCCCTGGAAGTTCGCCCTAATTGCTCTTTTGTCTGAGGGGGCTGCAGAGACCTCCTCGTGATGTGTTTTCCTCCATCACTCAGGTTCTATTGTCTGGCTATAAACACTTGGATTGCAATCTGTCTTTTTTTTTTTTTTAAACTACAATAAAAGAAAGGATTTAGAAAAAAGTAAAAATTTTAAGATAAGAGGGGCGGACAGAGTGACCATAATAACACGAGCTTTTTTTAAAAAAAAATGTTTTTTGGAGGAAAGGTATTTCATTTAGTGACTGTCACTTGAATATGAGCACAGACAAGGTCAATTCAATCCCACTAAGCCACTCAACAGACACAGCTCAGACAATCAATGAAGCCCATCAGGTCCTTTTGACAGAGACTTTGAGATATATACATTTACATATACTGTTTAGTTCAATCAAACAGTCAAAAGGATGATGTATATAAACTAACTGAGAATGATCACAAAAATCAAAATGCATGAGTGACACTTCTCTTTGTAGGAGCAAAAATAACCATTTATAAAGCACTAATTTCATAAAGAGCACAATTTTTTTAAACGTACAATACTGTAATGTATGAAATAAATTCTTTAATTTTAAATTCAAGTTAAGCTAAATCAACATAATTTGTGGATGGAGTAATGTACAGTAAAGCTCTTCCAAAAAGTCTATGGGGTGAATAGGTACCGCATCATGATAATAGTTCGAGATATGGAACTGCTGAAATATAACCACATTCAGACTAGCGAAACATTTATCAGCCTCACATGTGCAAAATTTTAATCTATACAGCAAAAATTTTTCATCATCAACTCAAAAGGACAATTTAGACACTATAGACCATTTTGCAAGATGTAAACAACACTGGTCCAGAAACACTTCCTGTTTCAGTTTGTAACTGTTTTCTTTATTTCACATGTAAAGAAAAAATCTTTTTGATTCAGTTATATGTTCTGTTGGTTGTATTTTATCACAGTTTTTATGTAGTGTTACAGGAACTGAAACAGGTGCTTCTGGACCAGTTTTGTTTACATCTTGCAAAATGGTCTATAGCTCAAAATTCAAATAATTGATTAACATTATGAAAGCAATGTTTAAAAAGTTGAATTGAATTTTTTTTTTTTGTATAAACTGGACTTCATTACTAAAAAAATATTTTGGGAAAATAATATTTGGGAGGTTCCTTTATAGGCAAGTTGAAAGAAAGGTTTATTCATATAATATTTATAATGACATTGAGTGACTATACATTTTTTTATTGCTTCAAAAAATAACAAATGTTAAAAAACAGACGAAAGCTATTAAACCATTTTAAACCAGTGACTTAATAAATGTCATCAACTGTCGCACAATGTTGTTTCGAGGCAACAAGCAACTTCATTTAATTCTTTCAATAAAAATTGATTCCAAATTCATACAAATAAATCACATCTAAATGTCTAAACTTACAAAGATGCGTGTCTTTAACATGGATTACCATGCCAGAATAACAATTGACAGATTAGAATGACCACGTGTTGTAAGTAATGTGACCATGAAAAAGCTTTTACTAGTTTATTCTAAGTAATCTTTTAGAATAGATATTTATTATTAAGATAAGAGTTTTGTTTTATGAATAATGTGCTTGTAAAGTGAAGAAAATTGTGTTGCCACACTGATGTAACATCATGGAACTGTTTTAAGAGCTATACTGTACACACATTTTTCTTTGTTTTAACAAACTCAAATGAGTTGAAATTATTTTCCAGAGTCGATAGCACTGAAGTCGTATTTAACCTGGAATTTTAAGATGAATGGAGCAGCAGTAAGTTTATAAATGGCTAGTTAAGACCACCAATAAGCGTCTCCAAAGCAAGTAGCGCACATTAAGCTGAAAAGCAAAAGCTGTGTATCTACTAGGTGAACAAGGCTGAATTAAAAATGCATTAACTGTAAAACTCACCTATTGGAATGACAATACCCAGAACCGCAACAGTTATATTGCTACCAAGGAGGAAGTGATCATTTCCACTGCCAGCTGTAATATAAAGAGAAAGTAGAGAGAAAGAGAAAGATGGGCAACAATAGAGAAACACTATTAACTTTCCATTTAATCACAAGATCATAACAGATCATGTCATCTAAAATGTCTGCATTGTGTTGTCCACAATCATTGAGACTTGAGTAAATGACTGACTGAATTTTTGAATTCCTGTATAGCATAAAAATAAATACTAACTCAGGTACAGTATTTTGTCATCACCATTTTCATTTAGATGCATCTTCTGCAGTTTGTATAAAGTGACCAATTACCTTGATATCTTGCCCAAGGCCTTATATTGCTAATCATATACCACTTTGCTTTACACTGTTGCTTGCCCTCTTAAGGTTTCCACCAAATAAATCCTACCTCAATCTCACTATTAGTGCAAGCCCCTCCATTAGCTACCGCATAATTAGTGTCTGATAATGGAGTCTGAGCCGAGAGATTAAGAGGACTAGATGGTACATCATTGGCATACAGATACAGACAACATAGTCTGAGGGATAAAAAAGGGGGCTTGGAAAATCGGTACGAAACAAAAGAAATGCAGTATAGACAGTAATGATCGCAAATAAAGGGAAAGGCAATGAAAAAAAACATATCGTCAAAAATGGACTCTTAAAGCTACAGTGAGCATGTTATTAATGGGATACCACTGACATGTGGGTTTCTATGGCAACACTTCATTTGAATAATCAGCTTCTGTCTCCATATACTGTATAGTTCTTGTTTAAGTGGATGTTTTTTTGTTTCCATTAAAAGAGTATTGAATTTCCCTTCATGATAAACAATTTATCAAATCCACAAAAGCATTATTCAGAGCCATATTTCTGAAAAGATGGCTCATTAACTGGAAACTGTAAGCAATTCACCTGTAACAGGTGATACTGACAAAATCCATTATGAGCAGTGAATACTGCTGACACGCGTACATTTACAACCCATAATTTTTGATCATTTCGCACAAAATGTGATATATTTCACAAAATACTACAGGTAGATTCAGCTGCTGTGTTTGCACATTCACAACTGTTCAAAATAATGGGGTCGGCAAGATTTTTTAAATCTCAAACTCACCAAAGCTGCATTAATTTAACCAAAAATTCTGAAATAATTGTACAATTAAAAAAAAAAACTGTTTTCTATTTTAATATATATATGAAAATGTAATATATAAAAAAATGAAGCATTGCCATCATATATATATATATATATATATATATATATATATGATGGCAATGCTTCATTTTTTTATCAATGTTGCATCCTTGCTGAATTAAAATATTTCTTTAATAAAAAAATAAATAAAAATAAAATAAATAAAAATCTTTAAACTTTGAACAAAAGTATTTCTGTTTTTTTAGTCCTATTTGGACTATTAGGAGAATTCTCTAAGAATCTACAGACCACTCTTTGTCTTTATTAGCAAGCAGCCATAAAAGGCAGAAAAGGTGCTGGCATAATTCATCACTACCTCAGTGCAGCAATTTACAGGTTTTATCTAATGGCGAGTTTCACAACTTCTGCCGTATAATATGCTGGTGCTCATAAAATATGCAAGAACCAAATTTATGGTTAGCTTCAAGAATGGCCACTTCTGCACTTTGATTGTGGGCTGGGGGTAAAAGGCGACTAAAATGGTTGTTTTTCTATCTTTCTTGACAAAGACTTGACAGACAACAAACTTGTGAAGGACTTCATGGATGTAGATCCTATTACTGAAGTCACGAATGCCCTTTGCCTGCTGTGTCCAGGTGGCCGTGTACCTGGACGTCCCCACACATCGCCCCGTGGCTGTGGGGGGTGAGAGAAAAACACTGACTGTGGAGAGGAACAAGGCTGAGGGCAATGTTCATCAGTCAGGGCTGGCTGCTCTAATTCAGCTCAGACACACCCTGGGACCCTGGGCGACTACTGCTGCCTCATCTATCACTCTCAAGTGGCCCGGCGATGCTCGGCAAAGCAAATTCCACCACACATTAACTTTCACAGACTCTGACGATTACTGTTTAAGTACTACACGAGAGCACGCATTTAAGCTTCATGCCTTCAGCTGAATATCAGCAGTGCTGAATTTCAGTACAATAACACATTCATGTGATATTGGTTTTATACAACAGTTCTATGAATATTTACATAAGGGTCAAATACGTATATGCTATTGTTTCAAAGGTTTGGGCTTGGTAAGAGTTTTTAAGTAAGTCTCTATTTTTTTAAAAGACAGTACAAATTGTTATATTCTAAAATAGTATTACAATTTAAAAGATCTGTTTTGTATTTAAATATATTTTAAAACTTTAATTTATTACTGTGATGACAAAGTGGGAATTTTCCAGTTTTCAGTGTCACATGATCCTTCCGAAATCATTCCAATATACTGATTTGATGATCCAATATTGGATATCCTTATTATTATCAATGTACAAAACAATTCTGCTTAATATTTTTTGAAAACTGTGATCTTTTCTTTTTTTCAGGATGCTTTGATGAATAGAAGGTTCAACACAACAAATGAAAGCATTTGAAATAGTTTACTCTCATTTTTGATCAGTTTATTTCTTGATAAATAAAAGCATTCATTAAAAAAACACACTGACTCCAAACTTTTGATGCTTTCATGATTTTGAAAAACATTTATACCATTTTTAAGAAAAGTTAAGTCCCCTACAGTTGGGAAGTCCCCTACAGTTGTAAGTCCCCTACAGTTGGGAAACAGTATTGTCTTCTACTACTGTCGTAAAACCTGTCATGGTTACACTAGGGAATACACGCGTGCATTTGTTGACAAGCGATATCCCCGAACTCTGCAGAAGGAAGGAGTTCTCACATCTTGGGCAGACTGCCAGCGTTGCGTGTGAAATGTCTTCATCCCAGGTACATTGGCATATATTTCAGCATATCATTTGAATATAGTTTCATGGGCTTATTTTTTTCAAACGTCAAAAGTTCGCATAGCTCACGTTTACAAGCCAGCGACTTTATAGTAACGTTAGCCTATTGGCTACTGTTTTACATAATGGATATGCTAATTCAATTCAATGTTTGTGTGATAGATAATACCCATATCGTCAATATTATAATATCAAGGTACCCTTGGATGATGAATCTGCAAATTTGAAAAATCGATTTGCATTATAGCCTGAGGCAAGACACTTTCACCAGAAAAATAAATAACAAACATGACTATCAGTCTGCAGACATAGTTATCCTGACCGATTATTTTGTCTGTCTAATTATGTATTATTTACTTGCAAGAATGTAGCTCCTACCAAACTCAGTAACTTTCACGTCTCGAGCTGGCGTGCGAGCTGCCCTCCCCGGCTCTACGGGGATGCTTGAGTGTGTTAAGCGCCCTCAAAAGAAAGCAATGCAGTCGACATTGGATGTGGACAAAACACATCACCAACAGTAAACTGATGGCGCACGTGCTCTGTTTCTAAAGCACTTTACATTTGCTAGGCGGGGATGAACCAGACCGGAGCCATGACAACATACAGAGGTTAAAAAACTTGTTGGGCTCTCGCTTCGGAATTAGAGGAAGTGATGTATGCTGTAAATCAGTTGAATTTTGAAGTTCTTTTAGTGCATAGTGCCAGTAAAAGCGATACAGACACTGTCAGGCTATGGTCAATTCAACCTATTGTAAGTCGATGTACCATCTCCAGGATTTTGGAAAAATATTATAAAGGTTGAAAAAGTTACATAGTGCTGCTTTAAATGACATAATAAAAATGTCACATGGTGTAACCATCGACTATACGTACATTTTTTATTATACCTCAAATTCAAAAATGTTTTCAAAAGGTTGTAAAATATATATTTTTAAGATGTATTTAGTTTTAATTATTAATTCATTCAATTTTTTCAGAGCTCAATCACATGACATTTTACAACCCAGAATACCTTTCCTTGTCTAAAAAAATATCAAATGATCTGATATTTTGATACATATTGATCTATACACACAATCATATTGCTTTGCCTAATGTCTCTATGATATAAATTCCCATTTTATGCATACAAAAGTAGAGGTGAACTCAAGTCATTGTATGATTTATACAGACAAAAAGAGCATCATGTCACTGACTCATAACGCAAAACAGAAGCTCAAACTCACCTCGATGAGAGAGATTGGCATTGGCCCCTTGTATGCTGTTGCCATGGGAAATGGTTGTAGATGTCTGTCTGTGATCTGCTGCCGTCTGAGTGGAGGTTGGTTGTTTCCATGGCGCTGTAGTGCTGGGCTGAGTGGTCACAGTTGTTAAAGTGGCCTTGGAGTGTGTGGTGGTGGAAAGATGTGTTCTGGAATGAGTGGATGTGCTGGGGCTGCTGGTGGTTGTGCTTGATACTGTCATAGTAGGTGTAGTTGTAGTGATTGTACTGGTGGTTGTAAGTGCACTGGTGCATGTAGTTGGAATGGTGGTTGTAGGGGTCACAGCAGTAGAAGGTTCTGGTGGTGTTGTTGTACTTGCAGCAGTTGTCGTTTTGGGTTTGACTACAAAAAACAACATAGATATGATGGAAGAGTCAGATGTGTGCTTCCTAGAAACAACGGAAGTTGAATCTTCCTGTAATCTCCTCAGTCTTTCTAAATCACAACCTTCGACTCTCAAAATCTACTCATAATCATGAATCAGTAGAAGTTTGTTTCTTGTGTATGTGAAACCTTGACCAAGGGCTCTGTATTTTGTTACCTGTCACACAGCGGCGCATGTCCGGGCCCAGTTCCATGCTGTCGGGGCAGGCACATGTGTATTTGGGCGAGTGGTCTGTGATCTGAGGAGCTCTGAGGCACAGGTACTCACAGCCTCCATTGGGCAAACTTCCCATGTTGCATGTGTCTGGAGCTAAAGAGGAAAAACTTCTTTAATTCTGATGTATTAGGCTCTGGGATGGTTGCATAGTAGTACTGTATATGAACACAGACATTGAAATATTAGCATGAGACTATTAAGACTAATTCACATTGAAAAAACACTATAAAGTGTAAGTGAAAGTTGTACCACATGAGGTTTGGAAATAAATAGTTGAGGGTTCAGTGTATTTATTCAGCTTAATTTACCACAAAATTGTTTTCTATGCAGTTGTTCATGGGTATAAATTGGATATGGATATTAATAAATTCATTCATGGGTTTTGAGTATGACAAATTGCAAAAATTTGTCACAGCCCGCCAGAATGGGAGTGGTTAGCGTATATAAATGAGGGGTTAAAAACCGGTTCTTTCGAACAGTTCGGTTGACCAGTTCTTTTATGTCCTCGCGTAATGACGTAAATTCTATCATCCCGGCCAGTGATGGGAATAACGGTGTTATACATAAACGGCGTTATCTTTCTCAGTAATGAGTAATCAAACGAATTACTGTTTCCCCCGTTACAATGCTGTTACCATCAATGAAAATAAAATGTGGTGTTATAGCCTAATTGAGCTCACTGAAGCGATTTCCATGCAAGTAAACTCTCTCTCCGCTATAGCACCTGCAAACCTTTTTCTCTGGTGTGTGTGTTTGAGGCGCCAGACTGGACTAAAGCGAAGCGAACGCCGCGAGCACACTCGACAATGTGCGAGATTGAGTGTGTCGAATGTGACGCGGCGGTATACCTATGAGGGCCCGCTTTGCTGCCCGCCTATTCCCATATATCTGCGCGAAGGGGTAATACTTTCTATAGCCCGGCGGAGCCATTCTATTATCTGCCTTATTATGTGCTTATGAACTGTGCTGACCCGCGTTGCTGGCCGCCTTTATTCTATGTTTATACATAGACCGGCGAAGCCGCTCTGTGTTCCTATCAAGTGTCTATTACATGTGTTGGCCACATGTTGTTCGACATGTTTTGTTCCACGGTTTTCACGCGTTGACATGGGGTTCTCGTAGCATAAGCAACTTGTGCGAGAGAACCTCTCTTTAGACAACGTATGTAACCTTATTATTAGGGCTGAGCAAAAATTAATTGCGATTAATCGCATCCAAAAAAAAAAATCTGTGTTTACATAACATATTTGTGTGTGCTGTATATAATTATTTTGTATATATAAATACCTATGCATGCATGTATATATATATATTTAAGAATAATTCGCGCCTAAATTCTGTATATATATATATAAATACATAATCTAAATTATATAAATATAAATATTTAATATATGATCTCATACAATCTCATAATTACAGCAATTATGACATGGTGTGTACACACTAAATGATTTCTGAAGGATCATGTGACAATGAAGACTGGATGCTTGATGGGCGTAAGAGATTTCAAAAAACTAAAATATATTGAGAGCAAACTGGTATGTGTGCATACATTTAAGTATGGAAATCTATTTTAACTTTATATTTCATCTTAATACTAATATTTGAGCTACTATTTTTTATGTACATTGATATAATGAACAATGTGTAGGGGACCTGTGAAGTGAACAGCTTTAGATATTTTAGGCATTGTAGAGACAAAGACCGTTGACAAAGCAAAAAAGTTTAGAAGAGTGTAATTTAACACAAATAAACACCAGAATTAATATACCCTTGAAGAGATTTATATGTAAAATGCAACATTAACAACGGTCAATAATCATGCATTTCTACTGTAACGTGTATGGAAGCCTACAGTGTATGCAAACATGGACAAATCATGAATTAGTGGGCTTGAGAAACTGTCTCAAAAAAGAGAAATGCATTCCTGCATGTGTGTGTCTGTGGGTTGATAAAAGTATAGGTTTAATACAAATATATCAAAATAACAGAAATTGATTTTCTTTTGAAGTCTTCATTTGAACAAATACAGCATTGCATGGAAATCCATATGAAAGTTTGTTTAGCTCTATAAACAACTAAGAAAGCTCTTTAATTCAATAACGTTAAATGTCTTCCTTAAGAAACATTTTCATAAAATCAAGTTTTGCAGGGATTCAAAGCTGATTAATATTTCACTCAGAGGCACTTGAGTTAAAAAAGCGGTTGGATTCCATTCTCATCATTTCTCGTTCAGCGTAAGTGTGTTTTCCTGCCTTCGTTTGCATTTTCAGAGCAACACATTTAATTCCTTGATTTAGATTTAAATAGCACTTCTCATTTATTAATGTAAGGAGTCTGTAAATTGGTTCTTCTGCTGGCACACCGCATGTGGTCTGTTTGTGATTTAAGGATGAAAACAAAGAATCCAAATCTGCAGACACACACGCAAACAGCCTCTTTCATTTTCTCTGCCTGTCTCTAGAATAACAATTCCCCATAAATATGCTATTCAATGATAGGACCACTATTACTAGGGGGGGAGTCAGCAAAGATATGCCTCTAATCATTATAACAATGCTAAAATGGTGACACTGTGAAAATAATACAGCTGTTTCTATTAGCTTGTGAGAGGCATTAGATGAATTAAGCAGGCATTTTTGCCACTGTACCTGGAGCGGCCTCTGTATATTTGAAATGAGCAGTGGCGAAAACTAATGTTTTCATGTGATAGTTTAGTTCTTGCATCTGTTGTATCTATAAAATATTGTTAGTCCTGAGATTCTTCAAGTTAATGAATAAATTGGTTACATAGGTCTGTGATTAGCATTCGTATTCCCTAACGGTCTGGTGGTAAAATGTTTGTTAAGCATGTCAGAGGTTCGAGTTCTAATCCAATCTGCCCTCATATATTTTTTTATCTCCTCATTTAAATCAAAGATGTTCATCAATGATTGTATATCAAGATCACGAACATGTTTGTGTGCATTTTGTTTTGAAACAATAGAGATTCCCAGCATTACGCGATAGATTGACACGCTCGTCTGTTTGAAGACTGCGCACGAGCCAAAAGAGAATCAAACACAACACATTCCAGGGCCAGATTAACATCAACTGGATATTTTTCATTAGCACTACATCCATCCAGCGACATTTAAGAAAAAAAAAAAAAAAAAAAAAAAAAAAAATCATCTCCAGTCTTTTAAATCGTCTTTTCAGACTGGAGAGGAAGTTTTGAGTTCTCAGTGTTTCAAGTCTTTTAATTTGATTCCTTATGATACGAGTTCTTTAATGCATTAAAACATCTATCACTGGCTATTGAGCTCAATGCATAAAACAGACTGAAAGATACTATACTGTTCAAAAGTTTGGGGTCAAATTTAAAGAAAATAATACTTTTATTCAGCGAGGAAGCCTTTAAATGACAGTAAAGACTTTTAGATTGTTTCAAAAGATTTCTATTTTAAATAAATGCTGTTCTTTTGAACTTTATATTCATTAGAGAACAAAATGTATTATGGTTTTCCCAAAAATATTTAGCAGCAGTTTTCAACAAATACAGCTTTTCAATCACAGGAATACATTTAAATATATTTAAAATCAAAACAGTTATTTTAAATTGTAATAATATTTCACAATATCACTGTTTTTTCGTATGTGTGAAGATGGTGTACCTATGCCCATTTTTCCCTATACTAAAAAATGCTGATTTATAAATAATGAAACATGTGTCAGTTTCAAACTACTCAATAATTGAAAGTAGTTATAAGTAGTTAAGTAACTATATTCAAGCTATGCTTTAGGAATGGTAGAGAACATTTAATCAGGCACAAAAACAATGAGATAAATCAGTAAATAAAAATCAGTAAATGAAATCAAATAAAAATCACAAGAAAAAATCCTAAAAATAATTGACAGAACATTCAAGGAGTTTTATATCACAATAAACCACTAACTGTTAGATATAAACAGAATAAGCTTTTTATTAGAAAAGCTACAGTATTTTTTTATTTTTACTGTCACACAGCTGAAAAAAAGTTGCATTTTCCTAGTTACTACTCCCCACCAGTGTTCAGCTTATGATGTAAAGTCGTTTGGCTGCGTTTACCTGCATTACACCTATTTCTTACCTTTAGGCTGCCGGAGCTCGTGGAACACCACCACATCCAGCGGGTTGTTGAGATGTTGAGCCAGCATTGCCACATCATGCCCTGTCAGTCGATTCACACTGTAGATGGCCTCATCCTCCAAGTCTGTCCAGTAAACCCGGTCCTGTAGAAACATACAGAATGTGAATTCTGCACAAGCAGAACATGTACATGTTGAATACAAGTGGCTTTGGATAAAAGTGTGGATAAAAGAATAAATGCAAATTGTTATTTAGGAAAATAAATAATACTAAAAAACATGAAAAGTTCTTAACGAAAGAATTAAATAATGAATTTGTTGACTCTGTTCTTGTTTGTGACCGCCCGCAAGTAAAGGTAAAACCACCTGCTACCGTGAGATTAGCAATGGGTTCCGATTCAGCCCTTTAATACCAATACACAGGACACAAAATACACTTGGATAGAATGAATCAAAAGCAGGTGTGTTTGGTTGGTCATGTATTTATGTATGCAATACACCAAAAAGGAGAGAAAGGGAGGAAGATGACAATGAAGATAAAGGCTCCTGTGCCTTTTCATCAGACTAATTAAAGCTCGCAGTTCTATCTCTTCTTTGCATCTACACTTACATGAGCCGGAAAGCACGCGCATGACTATCTGACAATACCACTTTCAACATTCTCCCATTCTCCGTCTGCCTCCCTCCTCTAAACAGTCCTTATCAGCCGCTACAGAAATATTGCAAATGTGCATGGTGAGATGGGGCTGTTACTATGACAACCTGACATTCATCTCCTTTTCAAACGGACGGATGAGGAAGTTTGGAATGGGGTGTTCTTGGGGTAACAAAAGAAAATGAGGGGAGGGCGCAAGAAAAGAAGATGGAGCGGACTGAGCATGCCCAAGAGATCGGCTGGCTCCAAGTATTAGAGGATGTTTACAGAGCTGTGCTTTTTTCGGAAAGGTCAGGCTGCTGAATCCCAAAGGAGCTCCATCAGGTGCTTCTGCTGGTGGCAGCTGATCAGTAGGACTCCTTAATTTGGACAAGACAGCATTTAAATTCTGCCGCATTGCAGACCTCATCTAATGCACGGGCAACGAAGCCCCCATATCTGATGTACAGTAGATAACTGCTTTAATCTATGACACAAAAGGCTGGCTTCTAATGTCTACGTCTGAAATTTGTACTCCTTGAGTGTGGGGAGCATCTTTATTAAAACCTTTCATCATAGTATTCGCTTCATTTGGGAAGAAGAAGCAACTATCCCTGTGGGACTGGATTTGTCTTGACATTTTCAATGCTGCCCACTAACCAATGAAATAATTTGAAAGCTGGTGTAGAGATATTGGTCTGTTTTATGAGACAGGGCAATGTAAAGGTCACACATTGTCTGAAAAGGTGACTGAAAAATGGAGTAAATTTCGTGTATGCAATTTAAGGTCTGCCGTGTCGGAAGCCAATATGTGAGGTCCAGTATTGTCTAGTTTAAGTCACTAAAATAAACAAACTTGCTAAAATCCTCTGTCATAGTTCTCATATCACATTCTCACTTATGCTTATCTGAATTTAAATAAATACATGCAAAATATATACACTTCCATTTAAAAGTAAGTAATAAAAAATAGTAATACTGTTAAACATTATAAAATTAAAAAAATAACTGTTTTTTATTTTAATACAGTATATTTGAAATGTGTTTTCAACAGTCATTACTTCACATGATTCAGAAATCATTCTAATTCTAATCACCAAAGTATTTTGAGAGCCGGTTCGGAGCCGG
The DNA here is from genome assembly GCF_016745375.1 of Pimephales promelas. The sequence goes on along the minus strand of NW_024121510.1, from coordinate 952,641 downwards.
TGCCTGCGCGCGAACCAGTTCTTTGTGTTTCGACAGCCAAAGAACCGGTTCTCGGCCAAGAAAACTGGTTCCAAAGCGGCACTTTGCTGGACTAGAACCGTTCTTTTACCACGTCATGCTTACGCCGGGGGCTGGGGCGGGTTTAGATGTGTTCTAAACATTTTCTGACCATAATAAAGGATCGCAAAGCCAAGAGAAACATTTGCAGAAACATGATGGAGTCTGCCTTTGTAATATGCTTGAAGTTAACGCAAGCGTTTCTATTTCTGTAATTTTTTTATTGAAGACATTATAAGCAAAGAAGAAAAGTCACAATATAGAACAAATAAATAGAAAGAAAAAAAGACACAATTACAGGGGTACATAACTTATCAGAAAAAATTACATATCAAACGAAAAGATTAAAAGACTTACATATTTCAATTGTTTTTAAAGCTTTCTTGGTATACGAGTTAGAGATAATCCTAAAGTAATGTTGTATTTGCAAGCGTTTCTATCTAAGACGTATGGCGACGTACACAGTGACGTAACGACGTCGTTCCCTGGGTGCTCTAGTCAGTGGGAAAACAAATAGGTTCTGAAGTGGTTCGCATGTTGAACCAACTCCGAACCAACTTTGAACCAGCACCAGTTCTGAACCAGTTCTTTTTTTGGAGGAAAAGGGGTAAGTGTGGTCTCCCCAGTCGACCAGCACCACAACCGTCTAGATTGAGCCAAGCAGGGGACATCTGTAGGGACTTCAAGTGGGCACCTTACGTCCTCGGTGTTTCGTTGACTAGCCCACAACACCTCAAGAGGGCTCGACTATGACTCTGACGTCCCAGAGTCAACCCCTCCGTCCCCCACTCAACTCTACTGACCTTTACATCCCTCCTGCTGCTGAGGTTGCTCCTTTCTCGTAGTTCACATGTGACCTAACTACAATCTCTCCGCAACCCAACCATATTCGTCAACGCGTTTGACTAAGGCTGTCAAGCCCCACTGTCTTCGTTAAAGTAGGTTCAGTGGCAACGGTTCCGTATGGCATACTACTTACCGCAAAACACAATATCTGCTCAAACACCAACCCTCACTCACGCAATATACACAGGAATGTAATGACTGTAATTAATACTGTATGCAAACTATACAAATAAACCAACAGACTCTTCGAGTTTTTCAAGAAGTCTATGAAAGCATAGCGTGGCGGCCTGTACACAGCCAGCCAGAATATTTCCGTCTCAACCACAGCCAGTTGCTACTCCTTTCTGTTGCTTCAGATAAGTTATTTACTGTGCGACGCAACTCTTGGCCACTGAATCCGACGTCTCTGAGGAACCGGGTTGTAGTGTGTGCCACAAATCCTGGACAACCCACTTCCACTGGATAAACCTGGACTCTCCATCCTCACTGTTCTGCTTCAGTGGCCAGATGAGCATACTGCAGTTTCTTCCTCTCATATAACTCTATCAGTTGAACAATGCGTGCTGATCCAGACCACAAAACAATATCTGGTCGGAGGTTAGTGGTGGCAATCTCAGGTGGAAAAATAAGCCATTGATCAAGATCACCCAGCATCTTCTAGTCCCTAGTAGCTTCCAGTTGTCCTGGCGAGAATTGGTTTTACCACCTTTTCTTGGTGGTTGCTCGCCTGGGCGGAGGAATATTGTCTTCTGTGTGTAATTTTTTGCTAGAACAGGTGGCAACTTATTGGTCATTTTACGCTTGCCTTCCAATGCCAAAGTCAAACATCGCAGTACTTGGTCATGGTGACAAGACAAGTAAACCGACCTTGGCTAACAGGCACCTTACATCCTGTCAAAATGTGCCAGGACAAGAGGGAGCTTCTCCTACCCAGAGGTTTAGGTTCTGTGGTGATGGGAGAACATTATATGTTGACCTGAAACTGATCCTACTCTCTTCCATTGACCAAAGGTCTTGCCAGCCCATCTTGTATTGTTCCACACTCTCCCATCTCATCCACTCTCGCTGCTTGGCCTGGGAAATGCTCTCCTCTTGCTTTCGCACCTCGTTGACTACCAGCTTCCTCCTTTGAGCTGGGCCTGCCTTATGCCATTTAGGAGGAGCTAAACTGAGCCCAACACCCTTCCATACTGTACCTGTCCCACGATATCCCCAATTTGAAGGGCAGCCTTTGCCTCTACCACAGATTTCTTTGTTGACCACTTTCTACCAGATTTTTTATTTTTTTTTAACACAGGTGCTGCCTCCCTTAGACATTTGTCACGTGACTCTACTAAGGTCATTTCTAGCCTGACCTTGGCGCACTTAAACTCCTCGGTTAAAGCAGAGACTGGCAGCTGCAATATTCCTTTACTATAAACTCCCACTCTGAAGCGTGGAACTCCCAACCATTTCCTGATGTATGAACTTATTAAAACTTCCAGCTTATCCACTGTTGTCAAAGAAACCTTGTACGCAGTCAGTGGCCACAGCAACCTCGGGAGTAGAACAAACTGAAAGCACCGGAGTTTTAGTTTGCCTAGTAGAGGACAGCTGTTCATGCTCTACATAAACAGCTGTGCTCAAGGTTACTGCAGAAATGTAGCATTCATTTATCAGCTTTGCAATCACATTTATTTATGCCCTGGACAAAAGTAAAAGAATGAAGAAAACACATTGTTTCCTTTTTCTAGGGCTCGGCCCCAGGTTTCTATCTTACTAAGTACTAAGCTGGCTCATCAACTGGCCTGATGAAGGGCATTAGGCTATCTATTGCTTGGACTGGGTCCTGCCTTCAGGTGCCAAAGGAGCTGACAAAATAAAAATTTGGTTTGAGTCTTTGGCTGGTGCCAAGCACCCACAGCCATACATCTCTTGCCAGTGCTACTGTCTCACAGTGAGTACCTTGTTCTTCAATTACACCCTGTGAGCAAAACCATTTGTTTATATGAAGCCAAACTAAGCTTAGAAACATCTCAAGGCTTGTTTTTGTCAATTCCGCTTCATCTGTGCCTATATGAATGAGAATGTCAGTACTATTTGAAAAATTTGCTTGCCTCAAAAAGAGTCAGGGCGAAGGGATGTCCCAGATGATCCATGGAGGACAGCAAAACTCTACGGTTGTCTCCATTCAGGTCCACACTCGATATCAGATGAAGCTTGGAATCGACCCAGTAGAGTCGTCTACTAGATAGATCTGGAAGATGAAAGAGCTTTTGTATGTAGTGCTTTAATAATACAACAAATGCTTTTAATTTAATATGAGTGGTCAAATGAAGCATTGAATAGTGGGTAGTATGTGAAGGATAATTCATACTTCAGTTCATATTCTATTATTTTTCATATATCAAGTAAAAATAAAGGTAGTTTGAAATGAAATGAAAGGCCCAACTGAAAGCACAATGAATGACAGAAAATATCTTCAAAATCTTACAGCTTTGCAAGGTTACTTGCTTTTTTTCCCATTAAAATATATTTTGTTTCAATACAGAGAAAGCAATTTTCTCAATTCAACCTTTTTTGTCAATAACTTTTTTCTATCCATAACTGCTTTTTCAAATGGGTTTTATGTTAAGCGAGCTGGGGAAATGATGGCGATATTGACAGCGTTGCTTGAGCAATTCCATTTAGTTTTTTCCAAACTGACGAGTGATTTATGAGGAACAATGAAGGTGAATGATTCAAAGGCCTGTTGGCCACAGGAGGCTGCTCTTCATTATTAACACCCTTTCTTCTCCTTCTGCCTCTGTGTTTGTTTGGTCTTTCTTAATCCTAATGTTTTTTTCTTTCTTCTCTTGTATTGTGGTTGGTGTCTTGTAATGATGGCAAACGCAGCTTTTTAGTATGGTATGCTTTGTTTTGCTTTCTGCTGTTTCTCTTTTATGTTTTGTTGTCTTTTCTGCTATTCTCTAGTGTGTGTTTCTCTGACTATATTTGAAGATGTGAATACATTCGTTGTGAATGGAGGAACCTAATTGCAAAACTTTCAAAAGGTTTTACCGAGCGCAATCCCATTGGGCCACTCGATCCTCTCTGAAACCAGAACCTGCCGATCCACCCCGTTCATTCCAGCTTTCTCAATCTTTGCCTGCGTTCCCCAATCCGACCAGTACATGAACCTGGGGAGTCAATACAAACAAACAAAACGTTCATGATCAGGATTATGGCTATATCTAGACTAGTGGTTCTCAACCTCCTAATTGTCGACAACAATATTATTTCAAAGGCCCTATGACTTTCATTTGTTTGTGATTTACTGGATAAGGATTAAAGATAATGGTTTTAAAAACGTTTTTTTTCAACCCCCCCCAAAAAAAGAGCAGATCCAGGAAAATGTATTATAAAATACCCATAAATTTATAGAATTGTATTATTTTACATACATTTTCCAGGTCTAGAAATCGCACTTTTAAAATAAGGCTACCTCACATATCCAGGTTTTCCAAGACTCGTTCTTCAGAGAAAAAAAAAAAATAATTAAAAAAGAAATAACTTGATTTTTAGATGTCTTGTCTGATTTTAATGCTATTTTTGTCAAATGTATATCATTTTAAGGCGTCATCTTGAGGCTTCCTTAGAAGTATGCAATATCTATTTCCCCCACATTTTCAGAGCTAGTTGGAAAGTCTGTGGAATACTCCAAAATGAATTTAAACGGGGTAAAATGTGTAAAACGGTGGTTTATCATTCTTATTGGAAACTGAAAATATTAAAATTAACCAAAAGACTAGGGGATATGTGAATGACAGCTTTACAACTCAACAAAACAAAAAAAAAAAAAAAAAAAAACAGTAGAGCTTTCTAAGGAGCTTCTTGGGTAGGAGCCACAAAAGCTTCATGCTATCAAACAAATGAGATACAGTTGAGGGGAAAATTAGGGAGCACCAATGGCTCATCACCTGCCAAAAATAGGATAAAGAGGTAAGTGTATGCTCATTAAAAAGTGTCAGTATATAGCTCTGGCTCTATAAGAGTGAAGTGGGCACTTTGCCCACAGGCAACAATTAGTTGGTACGCTGACCAGCATGAGACTCATTTGCATGTTTTTCATGCTCTTCTACTTCTGTAATATGGTGAAAAGAGCCCTGAGGCTCATCATGATGAACGTCAATAAAAGAAGAAATTATACATACAAAGTGAAGGAACCTTTGGCAAAAACCTTGGTGTGTTGACATAGATAATGCACATATATCCTATCTACATAATTCATTATAATTGAATGATCATTTAAAGCAACATTCCCACTTCCGAGTCTGCTCGATTTTTATATTATAAACATCAAATTGTTACCCCTGTCTTGGATCAACAGCGATGGCACGTGGTTCGCCAAGATCTGTGTCGATCAACACCTTTCTCTTCTTGCCATCGCCAGTTGCGACAGAGATAGTTTTGTGTCCAGAGTCGGTCCAGTAGATGTTCTTATGAACCCAATCCATTGCTAAGCCCTCTGGGGAATGTAGCGCAGTGTCTATGAGTGTGATCTGTTGGGAAGTGTCGCTGGCTTTGTTGATGTATGCACTGAAGAGGAACAAACACACTGTTAATCTACATTCACAGCATTTTATGCAGATGTTACTGTATGTATCTATCTATTCATAAACATTCACAAGGTATTCGGCGCATCCATCAGAATCATGGTGAATAAGCACACCATGAATAGATGGCACTCACAGCTGTTGTTTACATACATATAGCCAGCACAGTAAAGCGACGTCTGCATGTTTCTCAAAGAACAATTGTAGGACAAAATGGCTGACTCTTGTGATCTTTTCCAGACTAAGAAAGCTACAGTGATTTACAGTGAAGCAGATATGATTGCCTTTTGAAGCATGGTGAAATCTGATGTAATTGATCTTATGATTCAGCGCTCATGAGAAAGCGCCTCATAAGAAATCTTTTTGGTGTCACCAGGGTCATTTGCTATATAAAAGCCTAATATTTTGTGCGTTTTTGGTTTCTCCCTAGACCTGTGTTTCCTCCTCTTTGCTACTCTAACAACCATATTTTTGGTCAAATAAAGCCAGCCTTGGGGAGCATAGAGACTTCTTTTAAATACATTAACCTATTATGGTTTTTGAATATTCCCTTTTAATGCAGTGTGTGATATAGCTGTTCGTGAATGTAAAGTTGTCAAGTCGAAAGTGTACCCAAAAGAAAGAATCGACTCTCAACTGCCTTTACTAATCGTTTGTATTTTCTATTTCCAACGGTTCTACGTCACTAGAAAACACATTTGCATAACGCACACCTATGTTGTATTTTGTCCGCCCGCAAACAAATTGTTCAGCCCTCAAAGTTCATTTTACTTACGAGTTACGACTGCTTCTCAAATCAGTCTCAAATCTTCAAGACTTGAGACTGATTTGAATATTTCATCATTGGACTCACACTCAGATTGATATGGTAAAATTAACGTCATCATTACTGCCTTTATAGTGTCTACAATCGCTGACTGTAGCCTACGGATGGAGCTGAAGTTTATGGTAGTGAACGTTTAGCTTAGTCATTTTATGTTTGAATTTCAGCAAATAATAAACTCACAAATCATGTCAACTCTTTTACAATGTTGGTAGAAAATTGAAAACTGGCAACTGGTATAAACACCAGCATTAAATTAAAACATTAAGCATTAAAATCTTAAGACAACTTACTTCAAATCTACAAAATATATACTTTTAATATCATAATGAAAAAGGTACCCATTTTATAGAATGACCCATCTTTCATTGGCAGTGAGGAGTGGTTTGTGTTATAACCTGGTAATTGTCCATTTGCTTAGAGCTCTTAACAGATGCTGCCTCAACAGCCATCAAAATGGCCCATCTACCCTTATAAGACACATGACTTTCAGTCACTCTTTTCAGAGTGGATCTTAAGTGAATCACTAGGACAGAGGAAATCGAAGCCAGGGAACATTTCTATTGTGCTTTCGTTGGATTGACTAGGAGATCTATTATTAGGAACAGATTCCCTGGCCCCTTTCAAACACTGATGATCCACAAATGAGACAACAAGAATAAAAATAAAGAGATAAAATGTTGAGCGCTTTAACATTGTGACTAAATAAGATGAGATGTTCAATATAATGTGATGTCAACCACTTAATTGCAGGTTCATATTTTATATTCATTATAATGACAGTAAAAGGAGATAGTATATATCTCCTACTAGTATATATATATATATAAAAAAACTAGTATATATATATATATATATATATATATATATATATATATATATATATATATATATATATATACTAGTACGGTCAATTATGGACCAAATTCAACAGCAACATTATTAAAAGTATTATAAAACTATGTACTTACCAAGCACAACACAATAAATTAGAGACTACAGAGGAAATTTCAGTAAGAATAATGTCATCACAATGACAGCCATTCACATTTTGAGTTGTAATATTTTACTGATTAAATGTAACTGTAGGTGTGGCTACTCAGGAAAACACAACAGAAATAACCAAAATGTCCTGTTGCTCACCACAACACTAACAAGTTAAAAAGAGACAAACTATCTATCAAAGTGCAACCCACAAGGTGTTTTGTGCTCAAATTAACCCAAAATGATGTTCACTGGGATGAGTCTAAGCAATAAACATAACAATAATCTATCAATCAATCTTTATGTTGGATCATAAAGAGTCATTTTGAGCTCTCATGAATTTAAATATCAGCCAGCTGAGAGGAGGTGGGTATAGGTTCTCAAAAGAGGGCTTCATCACGACAATTTCTCCTCCTACCTGAGCACTGAACACTAATTGCAAATTATCCTTTTTAAATAAAGATTAAACAGCTGTCAAGTTAGGAGGCAATATGATGTGCACTGTACTGTAATGTTGGATATACCTGAAGATCTTGCGATGGTAGAGGTCACACCAGTACATCTTGTTTGTGGTAACGTCCACATCTAGGGCCACAGCGTTCTTCAGGGTCGGCACTACCTGTGTATAGTCCTTCTTCACCAGGTCTATGCGCCGGATCTCATGCCGGTTAGTAAACAAAAGACATGGGCTCTTACCTATACGGAGAACAGAAAATGTTTCATCAGTCAGCTCAATTGTTATCTTGGGAACATTCTAACAGATGATTGAGCTGATAAACCAATTAATATTGGGCCATTTTGAGATAAAAAGGAAACAGAAGTCATAAACGAGATCCAGTCTGTTTCAATTGACCTACAAAAACAGAGTTGAGTTTGAGAAGAGATCATGAGGTCACAAACTTAATCACATTTATGATACAATTAAGATACCAAATTCTGCAAGGTCAGATTTCAATAGAACTCAAACATTTTTGCATAGGATTCTTTCATAAAAATAGCGAAACTTATGTGTACTTTGTGGTTTCGCTATGTGTCTACACAACTCAACGAGTGAAAATAAAATAAAAAAAGCGTTCTTGACTTGTTTAAAATGTAAACTTTCAGTGTCTCTTCCTTATCTCTATTTGTGTTATTTGCACTCATACTATGAAATACACATTTGTGGGCAGCAAACATTTAACCACACGACTCGCACCCATGTGTAAAAGCATTGATTTAAATTTGTATGGCTCATTTCATGTGCCGAGTAGACTTGGACTACAGCATTTATTTACCCATGAATGATGTGTGGTAGTCTGCAGTGCACCTGCAGACCATGTGATTCAGGTTTCTGAGTGTTTCCAGGTAATTTCCTGCACTGTGGTGTGTGTGCATATATGAGCATGTGTGTGTACTGCTGGGCAGCTTAGTCACTGTGGTTTGGTGCTCAGTCATGCCAACACAGAATATCACTGACCCTCTTAGTTTATCCACTATGTAACAGCAAGGACACTCTCCCTTTTTCTGAGTCACGTGCGTGGTCCCCTACACTGATGAAAAAATATTTGGGCAGCGATTAATCCAAAATAAAAAGTGTGTATAATTATTTTGCATATTTAAATACACACACACGCATGTACTGTATATATTTAAGAAATATTTGCATGAAAATACTGCATATATATATTTATACATAATTTATATTAAATATAAATATTCATATTTTATATATTAATAACACATTTTTATTAAATATATACATGCACGTGTGTGAATATTTAGATACAAAATATTTATACACGTAACACACATATATTATGTAAACACAAAATTTTATTTTGGATGCGATTAATAGCGATTAATCGTGCCCCAGCCCTAAAATATAAACTTACCATTACAATGAATGATTTCAACCATTTGTCAAAATTAGATTTACATATAACTTGATGTTTTTCTATCTCTGTTTACAGCCTAAAAATATTTTTTTTTGGTCTGGGATAGTCACAGACATTTTTCCCTTTCAGCAAAAGCTTCCATCTATGATCCATGGATGCCTTTTGGTCAAGTGTTACAGACAAATGAAAGCAAAAAAAGTGTGAAAACAGAGAATAATGCAGGGCATGAGAGAGATAGAGATAGAGAATAATGAGCAGCAGGTGCTGTGGTCAGATGTCACTGTGAGAGTGCAGGAAAAGCGCTCAGGTTTGGCAGTGATGTAGGGTGGATGATGGAACTGATGGATGAGATCTTATGTCTCTGTTATTCTCCTCCACCCATCTCACTCTTTCATACTTGATCTAGTCTGAGCCAATTACTGTTTTTGCTGAGGTGCCGAGTGGTGCTTGTGAGTTGGACAGATGGATGGAAAGCCTGTCCACATTGTGTCGGAATAGAGAATATTTCCTGCTGCTCTTCAGAAAGCCACCATGGACCACTGTATCATCAGCAAATATTTTCATTTTCAGCAACAGACAGAATTCAATCATTCTTACCCATCTGCTGGAATGATCCATCTTTGAAGGGGAAGGTGGGATAAACAGAGAGAAAAATAATAAGGAGAGAGATATGTCCCTTCAAGCTTTAGCTGAGCTGCATCACATTTACATAAAGCAGCATGCTGGCCGTCTTTGGCGTCATGACAACTTCTTTTGAGAAACACACAAATCAGCACTTTCTCACATGGCCATACTGTATGTGCTATAAGCCTCTTCACTCTAAAGGTGATTCACTGCTGACTAAAGGGCTTTTTCAAGGAAAAGGTCATGAACCCTTAAAATCTTGAAAATATATTTTTTACAGTGAAGTATTAGAATGAGTTATTATAAGCCCTTTGTAATATAGAATCAAGGTAGATTCTATATTACAAAGGGCTTATAATAACTCATTCTAATACTTCACTGTAAAAAATATATTTTCAAGATTTGTTATCACAATATTTTTTCTTTTGTCAAATCAACTTAATTTATTTAGTTGAGATAACTTATTATTTTGAGTTTCTGATGATTAAATTAATCTCCTTCATTGTATTAAAGGTTCTCTAAGCGATGTGGGGCCAAAACATTTTTTGTCACATACATCAAACGTCTCCTCACTATCGGCTAGCTGCCTGTCCCCTAAACACACTGTAAAAAAACGCGGTCTCTGTGGACACCACAGGCTCCACAAACAGCAACAAAAACAATCATGTCTCACCCGGACCACGAAACCTAACAAACAGTGTTCCAGCCAATCACTGGCAAGAAGTATTTGAGGGTGGGTCTGGGGGGTTAGTGCGCGTGCACATGAAGGGTGTGTGTGTGTGAAGGAGAGAGAAGCATAAGAGGGAAGTTTGAAAAATGACCGAAACACGACCAAAGAGACGTTGTTCTGAAGAACAAATTAAAAAGAAGAAGGAGTCGGATAAAGAACGCGCGAAGTTCCGAATTTACATCGGTAGCAAAGCTTTTTAACGATGGCGAGAACTCCGGCGGCAGAAGGGCTTCCAGTCCGGGTAACGTTAAATTGTTTTTTTTTCTTCTAAATTGACGCTTATGTTCGCCAAACCCACACAATGATATAATTAGCTAGAAATGCACGTTCACAATTATTTCAGGAAGGACGGAAGGGAGGGGGAGGAGATGAGATGCGGAGGAGGGAGGGTCTAGCTAGCCTCCGATTTGTTTGAAAATATTCCGAACGTCAACACCCAGGATCGCTCAGAGAACCTTTAAAGTCCCCGTGAACCGGAAGTTGCAAACGATTTTTCTCCAGTGCTGTGACGCATTTCCAAGTGAAACGGAATATTGAACAGAGGGCAGGGTTTTACTCTAGCGCTCCTCCTCTCCATCTCTCGCTCATAGCAAACTAACGGTTTGAGGGGAGTGGTTAAGCGTTTCCCCACCCAAACTGTGAAACCTACGTCATCAGAAAAAGAAACCGTTCCAGACCGGAAGTAACTTTTCAGATTTTGATTAAAGATTACTAAGGTAAAACATTTTTTTAATATATATTCACTTGCACGGATTAATTGTTCACCACAAGACTAGTAATATGCGCTAACAAAGTAAATAGGTTCAATTTTGATTTCATGGGGACTTTAACTCACTTGTTCCAGTTCAATCAACTTAAAATTTTAAGGCAACCAGGTTACTTACTTTTTAAGTTAAACCAACAATATTTATTTACAGTGTTGAAACATGGGGAAGTTTCATGGAAGAAAAAATACATGCTGTAAACTCACTACATGAATTACAACATTTACCATTTTTATCATGTGCTATTAACAATATTTTTGCAGTGTATAGTTGATTTTTAATTTTTTGTCAAACATAGAAAAGGAAAATTATCCATTCTTAATATCAGTTAATAGCTACTGACTAAACAAGTAGTTTCCTGTCATGCTAGTATAATTTAGGATGCTAAAAAACATCAAAATAATAACAACTCACCCGTACAATATTTTATGGTAAAACGCTTTCCTCAAATTATTGGGGATCCACCATCATCCTCATATGATGTGCCATCATTTTATTTATGCTTTTGATGCACAGCTTTTCCCATCACCTCACACACACACACACTGTGTTCTGTTTCCCAGACATCATTAACTCCGGACCAGTCGCCGGGATCTTTGAGTCTCCCTCTCAATGTCCACCAATTCTACATTGTGCTTCATTTTTGATACCATTTCTTAAAATATACCTCAGCTGCTTTCAACGGCAGGTAACAGAATAAGTGTGAGGCATCAGTCCTGAACACAACACGACACATCCAAACATGTATTTGATTTCCCCCATAAGCTGTTCCACACCGCAGACAGGCATCACCTTATTGGCTGACACCCAGTGTGCAGAGCCGAGACAGTGTGACATTAGCCTGACGTCGTGATACTCAGATTCTAGTCAGAATGTGAGTCTGATACAGCTCCATTGGGCTGTGACTATGGGGTGTTTTAACTGAACCAGGAAAGAAAATATCCCTACACTCAATAGGATAGACCGAATCTAATAGGAAGGATGGCAAAAACATCTTTCCGATCGACAAATGCCATGATGAATGTGCTGCCTACATCTATAACAGACGCGATGGTGGAATCTACACATCTCAATTCTCCAGCAGCAGCCATACTTTGTTGTAAACAAATTCAACCCAAGGGCTCTTTGGTGACATGGATGATTACATTACTGTTGATCAGCTGTCAATCATTGTATAAAGCCCGCCCTGACAATATGATTGGTCCGAACAGCTTTGGTTCGGGCATACTTGGTTCTCAACGTATCAAGTCCAGACCGAATTTCCCATCTTCAAATGTTGTGGGCAGGGCTAGTGTGACAGTTTCCTCAATTTCTGGAGTCATATATAGGAAAACAGGTGGAAGTGAAAGCATGGGGCCAGTTGTTCAAAGGTAAGCTGATCGGATTTTGGTTATCGGATTGGATCAAATCTTGAAAATGGGTTGTTCAAAAGGGAAAGAAGGAATCTGAAATCAGATTAGATCAGGGAATCCAATCCTAGTTTTAATCTGGATCAAACCTTCAGTTTGTGTTGTTCAAAACTTGTCAGTGGGATTTGGATAACTTTGATCCAAAAAAACAGGATTATCCTGATCCCAACAGGGGGTAGGATTTCAAGGTGGATTTCAGGAAGAAAATGTAGTAAAACTTTAAAATTGGTCAAATAATTAGTGTTTATACTTTTATTTATATTTTGCACTTGACTTGTGTAACCGTTGTAACAGTGATAACGTAGACATAGGCTAACAATTAAGCTATTCAGTAGTAAAGTAAAAAATAAAATAAAATTATCTTTTTTATCTGGATCAGGGTGATCCAGTCCAATGTTGCTTTGAAAAACCGGCATAAAAGTTAAACGGATTGCCTGATCCTGGATAGGGAAAAATGGAATTTCCAAATCCTGATCATTTTGATCCAGATTAAATGTTTTGAACAACTGGCCCATGAAGATAATCAAATGATCTATGGGTGGGTGTAACACTCTGACCGATAAGTAACAAAGGTAAAAGAAAGAGACAGACATAAAAAACAGCCAGTCATTTCCCATAACCCCCTCGGTCATGTCTCAGCTCACACTAAGGCCAAATTACTTATTCTCAACAGGTGAGTGACCTCATACTCATAATGACAGTATGTGACATAAGGCCTATCAGAGAGCTGGTTATGATACCGATATAGTGTATTACAGGGTTCCCTTCCCAATATTTTTGAACAATTGTTCACAAACCATCTATTTGTTTCAGAAGATGGGACACTTCTGAAGTCTATATAGAGGCACAAACGAGCTGTTTAAAGTGGATGAGTCAAAGTGAATCTTCTTTCTCTCTTTTATTTGTCCTGTTGTCGACATACACAAGTGCATGGAGTATGTCAAAAACTGAATCTGCATCTATACACTACATCATTGTAGACCGCGTCAGTGATTGCTTTTGATGCGACACAATGCTTACATCCAGTGTAGGCAAATGACAGCCGTTAAGCAACAGAACACTAGTGGGTGGGGCCTATGGTGTGATGATGTATAACTATTCTTCAATGGGTGCTCTTTTGTAGAATATAGAATTCTATATTTGCATTTGGTGGTGTGGCTCATATGTAAACAAATAATGACTGACTACGGCAAATTTGCCATTCATTTATAATATTTGTCTCCTCAAATCTAAATAAACTGATTATGTTCATTCAGATGTAACAGAATATTTAATTAAAATGGCATGCAGTATGCATGAAATGAGCGATGATGCTCATTTCTTTAGGATCATATATGAAAGGCACTGTCTGTTTTGTTCTGTTTGGCTGCAGTTGAAAGAATAAAAAAAAAACTGAATCTGAAATTGGTCTGGTCATGTTTCGTTTTACTAAAAGGGTCACTGACTGCACTCTGCACTCTCTATTCATAATATCACAAGTCATTATAGCCCATATTAGCACCCAAAGGCCATATTTGAAGTTACTATTGTGTCTAAAAAATGGCTGTCAAGCCCCGAAAACTAAAGTCTGGGAACACGGGGTATAAAAGCACACCTCCCTCTTATCTTTAATGTGCCTTCGCCTGATATGTTTATGAAAGGGAGCAGGAGGTTAGGAAAGTTATTTTACATTTTGAAAGATATACTTGTGGCAACAACATCAAGCTATTAAAATGATTTAATAGCTTTTCTAGGCACACCAAAAAAGGATGAAGAAAAAGCGTGAAGCGTGATTTAAAACACACAGATCACAGAAGCGTATTAAAAGAGAATTTAGTATGGCTGCCAAATATTAAATTTCTGATCGTACTTTAATTCTGCATTTGTAATCTTGAACACAATACTTCCACTTCATATCATGGAACAAACAAACAAAGTCTAAATCAATCGTAACAAAGAACAAAAACTCTCACACACATTACAGCTAAAGAACATACCGGTATTCTCTGTTTTTAGTGTCAAGAACCACATAAACACACATTGGCACAGAACTAAACTATCTAAAAAAAGAAACTATCTTTTGACCTCATATAAAAAAAACAACAACCACAATATATATATATATATATATATATATATATATATATATATATATATGAATTATGCTAAATAATATAAGATTCAGTAAGTTCTAACTTACAATACAAACCTAAATGGATATAACTGACCTAAACACAAGAACAACAGAATGCAATTACTGAAGAGTGAAATCACTTCACTAAGTTTTCCGTGTGCTGTTTAGCTCGAGGGAATGTTTTTTTTATGCCAGCTTTACACATTGCATTTAATGACAGTGTTCCTCCAGCTGTCATCCACCCAACTGGGAGTGCTGGAAATGCACTGAAGTTTTACACAGGCTGGTCAGGCAAATGAAGGACAATAAAGAAAAGCTTCATTAGGTTCACTAAACCCCCTACAATTACTTTTCTTTAAAATAAGAGACAAAATTAAAATATTATTTCAACACATTCTAGGGCACCTTCAAGCATGTCACACGTATGTAACAGTAATGTGTCCAGTCTATTTTTCTGCTGTCTGCATCAACCTAAAACTTAGATCTAAACATAACTTTGAAAACATCAGTAAATCATTTTTATAATGTTTGTCATAACAAGTACTTAATAAAGAAATCCATATATTTTCAAAGTTATATCCACGTTTTGAAAGGATAAGACATAATTAAATATACTGCTGTCCATTTAAAATGAAGAGACTATTTTATTTGTCTTCTTTAAGATAATATACATACACTATATTTTTACATTTCTATAAAGATAATTATTTACTGTCGTGGTGTAATATAATTTTCAGAAATTCAGATAATTTTCAAATTTACTTCCTCTTTTTGGAAAAGCTAAATAATTCCATAATCATGTGGACAAAAAACAAAATCACATTAGTAAACAAATAACGCAAAATATTGTTTAATATCTGATAAACAAAAATGTTACGGTTAAAGCATGGTTAAAATGTATCCCACCATTAGTATGTGATAAAAAAAGTGTTCATTTTGATCCTGGTCCAGAATAGTGATGGATGGAGATGCTTTTGTAAGCTAAGTGTCTTACCCACTGCCTTACAGGTCTTTGTAACTGGGTCCATTTCGTAGCCCTCGTAGCATTCACATTTGTAGTCGCCTTTGAGGTTGACACATATTTGACTGCAGGCGTCAGGGTTCTCGCATTCGTCTATGTCTGGAGAGGACCATCAGAAAAGCATTAGTAACAGAGCAGAGATGCACCAAGAACAGAGGCTTTTGTAGTGCAGTGTCCACAGACAAGATAAATGATGCTTTCAAACACCATCTGGGGATTTCTCTACTATCAATTTCAAAGTGATGATGCTGAGAGTAAACAAATCATAGATGTTCATCATGTAGGAACAACAAAGGGCTCTTGGGAAAATGGGTAAAATGTAGTCTTGCACAGCATCAAAATGGTGGTATCTAAGATCAAATTCATGTTACCTCCGCAAGTCTTCTTGTCCAGGAGCTTATATCCCGAGGGGCATTCACACTCATAGCCGATCTGACGGTCCTTACATATGTGAGAGCAGCCACCATTGCTAATGGCACATTCATTCAGACCTATGACAGACAAAAAACAATAAAGGTGGTGTCAAAGGTCAGCATGCCTAGCAGGAATTGGACTGAAAGTACCCATGGCAACATTGGCAGCAGCTAATGGTGGACAGCTTCTTTCAAGTTTTCTTGGTTGAGCTTCATGTTTGTGTGAAGACTTTATGAGAAAATGATGAGGTAAGTGCAATCTAACTGAAAGACTGACAGAGTAATATGGCAAAGGTCTTGCCATTATTACACTCGAGAACGCTTCTCTGAGCAACACATTTGGGCTTTGGGTGATGGCTCCTTCCATTACAGATGACAGGGAGAATACACAACATATATCACTTTTCATCTCAACAGTATGTCTGCTCTTACGGACCCAATAAAATCAACAAAATATGACCACAATTACCACAAGAAGTTGTGCCTTCTGTTTTATTAACCCATTTAAGACTCAATCACGGATTTACTGCAAATTAACCTTTTCAGCCTGAAAAACCTTGTCCACAAATGTCATGTAAACAGCATTTTTTTTTACAGTTGACATCTCATAGAAGAATGATGATAATAAATCTGATTAAATGAATATTTACTGTAGCAAGCAAATAATGTATATATATATATATACAGTATATATATATATATATATATACACACACACATACATACATATATTATATACTGTAATACACATCATGAGTCGAAATACTTGTACCTCCAATTTTTGTCTTTTTTCTTCTTCTCTGTATTTTTTTTAAATAAATCATTACAATCTTGAAAATTGTATAAAAAAAAGAGGTTGTGACTAAGCTCGTCATAACTCCACCCCTGCCTCTATCGTGAATGAAGCGCTGCATGCAATTTGGACTGTCTCTAGTCTACTTGTTTTCAATGCAAGGTAATAAAGAACTGTGTTCTTTGAATACATACAGAGTTTTCTTTGAAACACTATAGGCTAATATTTTATGTACTTGAAGAGCGTAGAACAGTGTCTTAATCTAGCATTTGTCGTCCAGTCAATACTGTATCAAGCAGCCTGTGTGTAGCACATTTTTAATAACTAACATCAGATTTTGGATAATGACAAAACACATTAGTGTCCACATAGCTACAGTAAACTTTATAACTTGTAGGTTGATGAAAACATAATATTCACTTACTGCCCCAGATGCAATTGTTCTAATGGCCGACAAATGGCTCAAGTCCAAAATTCGCTGGTCAAAAAACTCATAACTCCATTTGAGCTTGATTTTGGTAAAATGATAATATTATATTGAAACATGCAAATGTCTCACCATATATAAATCCACAAAATAAATTGACAACCCAGTGTTTAACAATTTAAAAAAAATCCTGAAAAGTAGCATTTTTGGAGGTGCAAGGTTTCCACCCAACAGAGATGATATGACTTATTGTTTATTAAAAGTGTGTTGCAGGATGACTTAAAGTATTTAAATGAACTGTAAAAAGATACCACAATCACATCTTTCTCTCCCTCACTTACTATTGTTTCTATTGAAGAGCAATATTGAAAATTCTGGAATCACAAAATTAAACATGATTAATTCATATACCAAAATTCCCAGTTTCTGTTCATAAAACAAAACTGGCAGAAATGACTTAATATTTTAGTTAAATGGGGGGCTTAGAATATTGTGTTAAATGAGGGGCCTTTGAGCCAAAAAGTTTAAAAATCACTGATTTACAATAATTTACAAAGCCAATAAAAAATTATTAATTGGAAACTAAATAAATAAATTCATTCAATTTGTTTGTGGATATTAATGTGACTGGGTGTGCATGTATAACAGAAGAGAGACAAAAACCAGCCTGACGGTACAAAAAAAAAAAGACGAAGGAAGAAAAGGAAGAAAGACAACAAGAGACAGGGAGAAAGAGAAGAATAGCTGATGCTAATGCTGAGGAACAGCTGACAGAGGGAGATAGACGGAGGACAGGAACATCACAGGGAGTTCAAGTGAAATAGGGGAAAGGAAAGACAAAGTAGAATGAAAGGAGACAGGTTGAGAGAGGAGGTAGGACAAAGACCTGGATAGCGAGCAAGAGAAAAATCACACTCAAAAATCGAGCGAGAGACGCTCAGGAACAGATAAATAAGCAGGAACATTTTCTCCAGGGCATATATGAATCATGTATAACAAGTAAAGGATGCACTATTGAATGAGGTATAAGCGTAATCCTTGGCACCAGACCTAGTGATTTAGCATGCATAACTGCAGTGGCCCACTTGGAGCCGATCCAGAGTGCACAGGGCTCAAAGGGGGTATCTGTCGTGCGTTAGTTGCCGCACTAATCTCATCTGTTGAGTGGAGGGACCCACAAGGAAATTAAGACTATACTGAAGAGCCACTGTGGGAAGATGTATTTTGCATTAAAAATTTATACAAGAGTGAACATAACCAGGGAAAGAAAGAGAGAGAGTCAAGCAAGGAGCTAGCCTTTCCCAAATACCATATCGATCACATTAACATACAGATGAAAAGTGTTAGACAACTATTTCAAACATTAAGCTATTAAGATATTTTTCTTGTAAAGGTGAAGTGTGCAATATTCATCATATCAATACTAAACCAAACTGCCAAAAAAAGAAAATGTGGGTGGTTTTGCCACTGTACAGCTCACCGCCACTATTTTACAGTGTTGTGGGTGGTTGTTAGGGCATTGCTGAGCAGATAAGTATTTTTAGTAGATGTGCTTCCTAGCGTGTTCTGGGTGGTTGCAAGGTGACTACACACAAGAAAAATATTCTTGTCACTATATGCTTTTTGTCTGAGCCTGTTGCACAGCAGAATACTGTTTGTGAGCATCACCATGTCAAGGTTTTATGTAACAGCAGCCGTTCTGGGCATGTGACAAACAGCACAAATCCTATTGGTTAATCAGTTTTCTATGTAGTGTGATGGAAAAGATATTAGAACACCGCTCCGTAAAAAAATAATCTCTCACATAGACCTTATTCAGAGCAGCGCCATGACAAGTATGAAAGTGAGGCTTGTGAGGGATAGACTTACCGTGTTTGCAATGGCATCCGCTGTAAAAAGCTGAATAAAGCGACTAGATTACTTACAATTTTCCACAGCTTACATTGTCGGGAGTTTTTTGTCAACTGACATTTCTTGGAAAGATATTTTTCCAGTGTTTCATGATCAGAACAATCCGAAAACACATTAAATAACAGTACAGCCCATTGAAGAGATGCAAGTCTATCCCTCACAGTCTCGCTTTCATTCTCATTCAAAATCAAAGATGGCACTGCCGTGAATAAGGCGTATTGAGAGTCTGAACAGACACATTGCTGGCTGTCCATTCAAATTAAAATGCTTATGGCACCAAATGTTCACACCAGGTATTCATCTTGGAGTGAACAGACCTTTAGTCTTGGGACTTTTTCCACTCATTTGATTGTGTTCCAGTCAAAATTATGAATATGAGTGCTTAGGAAAGTATGTAAACTTTTACAACAGCGTTATTATAGTTAACTAAAAGTAAAAGGATTGAAAACATTTTTCATTTAAATAAAGACAAAATAAAATAAAAAATATTAGATGAAAACTGAATGAAATGTAGAAATGTTGCTTTGACTGAAATTGGACGTCGAAGCACTAAAAGGTCTATTTGTAAATAAATAAAAACTAAACCTGAAATAAATATAACTTAAATCAAAATAGTAATTAAAATCACCCATTGGAAAATTAGTAAAAATGTAACTAAAATGAAATAAAAAATGAAAACTAAAAAAATATAAAAATAAAAGCCATTCAAAATGTAAAATACTACTAAAAACTATAATTGAATCCAAAATCAAATACTAAAATGACACTGCTTTACAATAAAGCCAAATATGAAGAATCGTTGCATTCGGTATGATGAACAAACAACTATTCCATCTGCCATTACTTGCACAAATAGGTAGTTGAGCCAGAATTTGAGACCTTAAACAGCTCAAACAAAATGAGCCCCATTTTTACAGAAGCATTTACACTCTCCAAAAGAATGCATTTTAACATTAAAAAAATACACACTCCACTTTAAATTTGGCATTTTCAGGTACAACTTATCACTGAAAAAAAGTCCACTTCCCCAGTGTGATGAAAGATAAGAAAGTAGAAAAAATAGATCTATGGGAACCTGCTTTCTCTCTGGAGAGGAGGAGAGCATGCTGGACACGTTTCACCATGTATGATTGCGCCTGAAGGAAGACTCACACTTTAATCAATGATCCCTCTGTGGGTTGTTGGCTCTTGATCAAGTGAAGCCCCTACTAAGCCAACACTGCTATAAGCTTAAATGCTGGTCTAGGATCAGTTTCACTCTCCAAATTCAACTTTGGCTTTCCACACTAAACCAATAAAGTAAATCACTCATCCTATACAACAAAACCAACGGCAAAATAAACTTATATAAAAGTCCCAAAGTCTTAAACTAAGAAAATATAACTACATTAATAAACTATTGTTTTAACGTTTATTGTTTTAATTTGTGTATTTGTGCAAAAGTGTCTCAACTCACCGCACTCCTTCACGGGCTCATCAGACCAGTCCTTGCAGTCCTTGATGCTGTCGCACACTTTGCTGCTATCAACACACTCCCCGCTCTTACACATGAACTTCAGTGGACCTTCACATTTGGTGGCTGTGAAGGACATGATGATGTATGGAGAGCACAAAATATGAAACGGCGTTAGACAAAACACATTTTCAAATGACACTTATTGTATAAATGTTCATATTGCACTTTGCCATACAAATGATAATAGACCGTGACAAGAGGCCGTTAAGTTCAAAACAAGTAAGCACCACAAAAGTAGTAATGTAATTTAAAGACTCCCTGTGGTAAAAAAAATCTATGTTGTTTATGAGGTGTTTTTAATATGCTTTAAAGGGTTCATGAACTGGCTTTTTAAATTTTATTATATTGTTGTCTGAGGTCAACTTTATGACGTTCGCTTGGTTTTTGCATTCAAAAACATCAACATGAATAAGTAATAGGCTATTTTGTATCCAAGTTGTGAGCCTACTAGGGCTGAACGATTTTGGAAAATAATCTAATTGCGATTTTTTTAACCAATATTGCGATTGCGATTTAATATGCGATTTAAAAAAAAAGTTATTTACCTTCTGTATTAGTCGACAAAGACAAGCAATAAATCATTGTACAGTAGGGATGGGAATCTTTAGATAGCTCATGATCCGATCTACTTTTTTCTTAATTAATCTTAATAACTCTTAAAATATGTATTTAATTAATTACATGTGTAAAAACATACTTTAAAAAAATAAATATAAAAAAAAACATTTAATTAAACCAATTACATGTTAAGAATTTTAAATAGGCTATATAAAATAATATAGCTTCAAAATATAAAAGCTAGTAAATAAAGAGAAACAAAAAAAAAACATTACAAGCAATAAACAAAGAGTGGTCTCAGTATTTAAAAGTAGGCTGTCTGAATGTTTTTCATTCAAGAACTGGAGTGATTTCCCCTCAGTTTAGATACGATAAGCTGCATTCACACTAATGCATATATCTCTTTTGAAATTGTAAATGTGGTTTGTCCTGTTGGTTTAAGATATAACTGACCGTGTTTACATCAATTTCGCGTCATAAAAGCATTTTGACATGCAAGTACATTTACCAATGAGTCGCTCAAGGCCGCATGCACGAGCGCTCTTCACAAAGCACGCGTTAGTATTTTAAAATGAAAGCAGCCTTCTCAGTGATTTTCATGGTTTTAATATAAGCCAACTGCATTCCAAAATACATAAATAATGCCTCTTTGAAGCATTTGTAAAGAAAATACCCGCGGGAGAGAACGCGCACTGCAAGTGTAACGTTATAACATCAAGCAAAGCGGCAACACCTGTTCAATGAAGCCCGCGAATGTCCTTGTAATTTGGTTCAACCCCGACCTTTATAAAATAACGTTACTATGTTTTGCAAGGTTCGAGCGGTGTCGTGTGTGTGAGTGAGGAAGAGAGAGAGCGAGAAAATAGAAGCAAGCAGATTCAGAACACGGTTCGATTCTAAAGCACGCGCAGCGTCATCACGCATCTGTGTTTAAAAACTAAGCTCATACTCGATTCTGAAATTCTCTGAATCGATCCAGGATTGTTGAGGAGAGGAGAAAATAAATAACACAATAAACTGTTCTTTTCTGGACGCCAGACCGCGTAGCGTGGCAAGTTGATGCTTTATCTTGCAGACTGCTTTTCTCTCGCGTGTCAAGTGACCAGTGTAATCGCAGCTCTTGCGATTACAAAATCGCGTTTCATCATATCGCGATTTTATCGCAAATGCAATTAATCGTTCAGCCCTAGAGCCTACCTGAAGAACGAAGGGTTAGGGCAAAGGATGTTGATCCTATGACCTACTTAAATCATGCATCACTAACCAGATACTCTGTAGCCATTGGATGATTAATCTTTTGAGGTGAATTTGATTGAAGCTGCCATATGGGAAGTGTGCCCTGAACCTCTGGCATCATGTAGGAGTACATCTGTTTGGTCTTGTAGTGCTTTGTGTGAATGCAAACTTGATTGGGGATACATGATTGGCCGGATGCACTCTACTCTTTCATCTTTACTCATCATGCTGCTAAAAGAGGCTAATCAAAAGAGAGAGGGTGAAGAAGAGAGATGTTACTCACTTTTGTTGATGCAGCCAGCCTCGTCGCTGAAATCTGGACAGTCGTGCACTTTGTTACACTGTTTGGTGCCGTGAATGCAGGAGCCGTCGCCACATTGGAACTCATCAGGACGGCAGGTCAGCACAGCTGTAAAACAGGAGCAGGACTATCAATCCTATGGTCATTACACATAGTGTCAGTTATCTACTGAATGAATCTACTGACAATAAGGTCAAGATTTTGAGTCAATTTTGTCAATTGTCAAAAAAATCATTTATTAAAAACATCATGGTTTTCAAAGAAAAATTAAGCAGCACAACTGACAATTGACAATTGGCAAGTGTTTACAACAAGTTGCAAACTGTTTACTTTTCAGAAACAAAGCCAAAATCTTTAAATAATTATAATACAGTATTTCATAAATATATATATTTTTTGCATATCTTATTTGCTACTGCTATAAGCAGTATTGGGGCCAACACATTACAAGTAACACAAGTTACGTAATCAGATTACTTTTAGCAAATAATGAGTAAAGTAAAGCATTACTTTTAAATTTACAACAAAATATCGGAGTTGCTCTTTTTCAAATAAGTAACAGAAGTTACTTTTTTTTCTTATTGACTTACACCTCTTCCTTACTCCACATGTTGAGAGAAAAGAAAAGTGCAGAGGCGTTGTGTGGCTGTCTAAAGATGATTTACTCATTTCCCTTGCACAAAAACAGATTCAGTATTACTGAAAATTAATAAAAACTGTGAAATGCAAACTCATTATTATTCAAACCTGTACTAATATAGTTAAAGGGTTAGCGTCTTAATTTGTGTTCTGAAGATGAACGAAGGTCTTACAGGGTTGGAACAACATGAGGGTGAGTAAATACTGACAGAATTTTCATTTTTGGGTGAACTAACCCTTTAATGTATTTAATCTTACTTTGTTAATCAATTTCTTTGCTGCTGACATTCAAAGATCCAATTCAACCATACAAATAAGCAAAAATGTTGTTAAAGTTGTGTAAACAACGTTTTATTGCTACGCCCCTCTATTGTACAGGCGTGAATTTGTATATCCGATTGCTTAACGCTTATACTGTAAATTTCAGTTTTAGTTGGAGAGGGCCTTTACATTTTCCTTTTTTAAAACATTATTTTTTTCTTTTTCAGAACATTATTTAAAAAAAAAAAAAAAAAAGTCCAGCCCAGAAGTCGAAAAGTAACGTAAAATTATAATGTAACGCATTACTTTCCATAAAAAGTAAAATTTTTTGTAACACAATCTGATACTTTTTTGGGAGTAAAGTAATATTGTAACACAATACTTTTAAAAGTAACTTTCCCAACACTGAACATGAGTCTCTTTGAATAAAAGAATCTGCCAAATAAATAAATGTAAATGTAAGGACTAAGGTAAAGCCGTGCGATGAGTTGTCAGATAAAACTGTCAAATAAAAGCATGCATACTAAAGCACTCCCCATCAAACTTTTATAATAATCACCCATCCCACATGGATGTATGTGAAGCTTTAGTTGTAAAACAGCAAATGGTTTTGGCTTTTACCTTCTGTCAGATCTCAAAGTAATAGCTTATTTGCAAGAGAGTTTCCTCATTAAAAAACTCTGAACATTAAAAACAATCAGTCACTTAGTTTGGGGCATAAGGGATCACACTGGGGAAAAATGTGCTGTTCGGCAAAGAAAGGTCTTAATTTTTCAGTTTTAGCTTTTAAAATTCCTTTAATCTTTCATACAGTGTACTTTAGAGGAGCTGCGGACAGAGAACATCCACTGCGATCAATTTCAGGAGAGCATATTATTGTGCATTCTGCTAATTTAACTACATTTCCAATATGCACAGTGTTACTTGTGTTTGTGAAAAAAATTCCAGTGTTAATTGGGTGAATACTGAAGTGAGTAAAAGAGCGGCCACGCTATGTCCCTGTGTGCCGTACTACTTACCAGTCTGAGCAGTTATACTCTTAAAAAACAAACAAAAAAACAATACACATATTCACTGCCACTATACACTTAATACTTTTGGCCTACAGTATATATGTGCCCTGCTTTACTGTAAAAACATATCCAACCATCCTTGAAGCAAAATAGATTTGAGATAGAAGCAAAATTTTATTTCAATAATATTAATCAGTTAAATTCTATATGAATGCATCTTACCTTGTGGCCACAAGTTTAAGTTAAACTACTAAAAGTACTAAGTGAAACAAAAATAAAACTGATCTCTTTAAAAAAATAATAATAAAAAAAAATAAAAAATAAAAAAAAAATTCATGATCCAAAAAACAAAAACAAAATAAAAAATAAAAAAATAAAAGTTTATTCAAAATATTACAAAAACAAAACAAAGGTTACACTTAATTTTTTTGTGATGTAGTTACATTGTACTTACTCCAAATAAGTACTTTCTACATTAACTTTGTACATTAAAATTACGGTTAGAGTTTTTTTTTAGGGTTTGTATTTTCACTTAACTTTAGTCAGATGGATTTACATTGTTACTCTGCCTCAAGATACAATCAACTGAAACAGTGTCTGTAAAAGTGTGATCCAAATGGCCCATACCGACATATGGCCTATAGAAACTGATGGATGTTGATGCCAAAGAAACAACATTGCTCAGAGTAGATTGCAGTGTAGATCAATCTCCAATGGGTGGTCCTAACAGTTTTCTTTTGTATGTAGCCCTTTTGTCTTCAGGGATAAAGTTGTGTCACACAGACAGAACTTTGGGTTAAGATTCTCTTAAGTGTCGCTTGACATGCTAACATCGGTGCTGATGAACCGTACTACGCGAGTACCTTCAATAAATTCTTCTCCCCACAAGAACTCTGGTCAAGCAAGTACACAAGTAAGACTAAAATAACACTGGCAATAACATAAAAACAACCTTTACCCGCAAAGAATAAATGTCTAATTTAAAGCCAATAAATTATAATGCAAAATTACCAAAATGTGACATTGCACTGTATTCTGAACCAAAAGTATTTTGGGGAGGGCACACAATTCTCTAGAGGAATGCTACAGTGAGACAACACTGAGAGCACCCTGCCATTCCTCAAAACACACTTGTTGCCTAGCAACCAACAAGATTCGGGCACATTACCATGCTGCTACCACAGTAGTTTACATGACACCCATGGACAAAGAACATCACTATCTCAAACACACACACGCTAGAACAATCTGTACACATCTGTAGGCACATACCCTGCATTAGCATGCACATGAAAACAAACAATTTTCAGCTGCTTTTTTTGTGTGTTCAGGATTACATTTGCTCAAACAAACACATGATTTTTTCCTCTTACCTCATCGAGAAACAAATCTTTCAAATATAAAGTTATTAAACATTCACACTGACTGACTGCGATTCGATTGTATTATAAATCAATTAAAAACATTTCCCAAAGACATTTAATTACTATGGCAAAGGATGCAGCATGTTCAAAACAGTGTGTCAATCTTTTAAGTTTTATTCATCACGTATTCATTTTGCTGCTATGTGTGCAGTGCATGTTTGTTGACAGATTAGAATGAACATACAATAGGGGACTGATTCTAAATGAACAACATTTTTCATGAGTACATCGTATGCTTTACTGCTTTTCTAGCACGTGATGGTAATTTAGAATGAAAATAATGACATGAACAGCATGCATGCTGCATTAAGGAAGCATGTAATGCAGCCAAGTGGTAAAACTGATTATTAATTAAATAAATAAACTCATTCACCATGCAGCAAGCCTCTCCAATGTAAATACCTTAGGAAACATGTGCTTGTTGATCAGTATATTAAAAACATTTAATGTTTTTGAACACTTACGACAGTTGGCCTCATCAGACTTGTCCTTGCAGTCTACATCCCCGTCGCATTTCCAGTTAAGGTGAATGCACTCTCCGCTCCTGCACCGAAACTCCCCTGCAGAGCAATGGGGCTTTTGAGGCTCCGTCCTGCGACTGCACCGCTCCAGAGATTCGTCCGACTTGTCTTTGCAGTCGGGGTCTCCGTCGCAGCTCCACGGCGCTGGGATACACTCAGAGTCGTTACAGCGGAACTCGTGCGGCCCGCAGGTACTGGCGGTGGCCGCCGTGCACTTCTCCTCATCGCTCCCGTCGCCGCAATCATCATCTCCGTCACATACGAACGTGGGAGCCACGCACAGACGGTTACGGCACTGGAACTCTTTGGAAGGGCAAGCCTTGGCGTCTGGAAAAAAGAACAGTGCACTTTATTAACATAAAGTCTTAAACAGTCAAGTCTCATCAAAACAGTCCCCTTTTCTCATAATGAACCATTCCTTATAAAACTTTATCATAATGACATTATCATTCTTCAGGAAGTAAAATGGTCAGGGGCAAGCTAAGTCTCCATTTCAATATTTTTCTTTCTCCCTTACATTTGTGTTTGATAATTGATAATTGAAAAGTAGAAATATCAGCATCTAAATCGGTCATACTTTAGATTAGGGTCTAATTCTCACTATTAACTAGCTATTAACTATGACTTTTGCCTCAAACTCCTAATTACTGCTTTTCAATAGTCATTAAGGCAGTTGATATATTTAAATACTGGTAGGAATTGTGTAGGATTATGAATGCAGAATAAATTCATGCAGAATAAGACATTGATAGTAATTTTTTTTACATTTTTTTAACCTTTTTAATAATTAACAGACAATATCCTAGTATATGCTAATATCCAACTAGTAAGTTAAAAGTGAGAATTAGACCCTAAACTAAAGTTACCTCTAATTAATCTTGTAGTTGTATGGCCTTATAATGGTAATTTAAACAGTCTATCCATATTACACCAACTTAAATTTATTCGTAACACAATTTTATCAAACTGTAAAAAGGAATCTGTTTCATGGAATGCCTATTAAATCAGTGGATAAAAAGATGGGATAAAAACTATGGATTTCTATTTAACGCTGCAATATGACCAAACCAATAAAGTACCACTACAGTAAAATGACTGAATCACACAGTAGCTAATGCTCACTGGAAATGTATGGCAAATGTGCTGATGTGAGCTCCATGACCTCACTGATTCAACTGTGCTGCGGATGACCTGAGGTTCACACTTCAGCCCCACATTGGCGACAGACACTAAATGGGCTTAACTGTGCTGTAGTAAACGCCTGTCCATTCTTTAATGGGGTCAACCACCCCGTTGGAATAACCGTCCTGAAGAGCTGTAAGGTGACTGGGTATTACATTCACCGGGGCTAGTTTTGTAAAGGGATTTGAAATGGCTTACGAGCACGTGATCGGATGCTAGTGTGTTTGAGTAGTTGGGATAGCAATCGATCCTGACTGTTTGCGACTTTGCGTCGATAAACCTGTAAATATGCAAACTATCTGCAAAGAGCAGCTGGGGCTCATAAAACACTTTCACCGTCAAAATGGTGACATTTTCAAAATTGTATTGCTGGACTCGAAATCAATGTTATTTGTGCTGCTCATGGAAAGGGCATTCTTGTTGTTCATTGCACTTCAGTTGATTCGCATTTCACCACCTACGCTAGTTGTTTTTGAAGCCAATTATAATAATGCTCAATGAGATATGTTACTAATTGTGGTTTTGCAAAGCTGATTAGCCAACAAGCATCTAATTGGCTAAAAAAAAAAACCTAATCAACAATGTCCATTAGGAAAGCAACCTCTACATCTGCCGTCAGCCACTCAAAGGTCTCTTCAATGACTATCGAATAGCTGCGGTGAAAGGTTGGAATTACATCTTCTGGAATGACAATCTTCTGACAAATTTGACACATCTATACCACAATCAGCTACTATAATTCTCTACCATCAAGGTTAAGGCAGACAACACATGTAGCGTGTTGTTAAAAGAAAGGAGTGTGATTTAGTCTATCTTGTGTGTACAGAGAATGGGATGGAAGGTTGTGTTTGCTCAAAGCAGTGGGATATTGGATTGGCTGACCCTGCTCTTCTCTTGAGGGAGAAGAAGAGCAGCAGTGAAAATGAAAAGGGGCTCAGCCTATGATGTAGACACCAGCCTAAAACAACATCTTCTCAAAGAGCAGCAGAACAAATATGGATAGCTTTTTCATACACCAGTGAGCTTAGACAGTACAGTCACATGCTATCTGGAATGAAAATCAAGTCATTTGGCTCTATACACCCGCAGAAGATGCCAACTGAATGTATAAATTCTAGTGCTGTCAAACGATTAATCGCATTAATGTCATAGTTAACTCGTGATTAATCGCGATTAATCGCACATTTTTATCTATAATAAATGTCTCTTGATTTCTTTTTGTCCCATTAGATTTTCTACATGGAAAAGTAGATTGGCTTGCTTTGTGTAAATGTTTTTTTTTTATTGTAAAAAACATTGGCATACCCTGTTCAATTTCACACTAACATTCTCCCTTAGAGCAAATAATCTCTCACACAATGTAACACTGTACATCAATAAAAGGGTGAAAGAAATATGAAAACCCCCACCAACCAATAGTTATTACTAATTAATGACTTTTGGGCCAAATAAATGCTTGACATTTCAGTAGGCCTATAGAAATACACAGACAAACAAATCAATCAGTTTCTTGGATTTCCACCTTTTCAAAAGCTATAGAAAACCATATACTGTAGATAGTAAACACACACTGCTCTGAACCAGACTGACTTCGTCATTCAAAGGCTACTGATATTTGTCTGCTGTGTGGATTTTGATGCTATCTCCTTTAGAGGTCATGCACAACAGTGAATAGATTTTAAAAGAGGGGAAACGAAAAGCTCAAAGCAGGTCAATTGAATTTCACCGACCAACACGTCAAATACACATTCCCCGGGCCAACAACAGACAGGTAGTAGATAGGGCTTTCCATTAGCCAGATCTCTGTGACCTTGAACCACACACAGGCAAACAACAGAGAGCTGAAATAAATATAGGAGAAGTGAATGTGAAATACATATAGCTTGTCTGCCCCTGTGTTAATTGAGAGACATGGGATATTTGATCGGAACTAACTATTGTATTATACAATTAAAAAATAATTAGAAAAATACCTTTTACAGTAAATAGCTTTTGACTCACACCACACTGCAGGACATTCCAACTTCCGAAAGTAGCCCATTTCATCATTTTTTTTTTAAGTGACTCTTTCTGTAGGTTATGTAAATACCCCAGGAGATGACTATCTTTGAGTTACTCATCGAGTCAAACAACCAAACTATTTGTTCAAAACACTTCATAAATCAGGGGGGAGTAACTCTTTATAAGTGAGTCACTGAATCATCAACTCAATCAATAAAAGTTTGATTTATTCTGATATAGAACCTTAAAAGGTTATATCAGCGCTACGTATTTGGAACCCCTAAAAGGTTCGATACAGAACCCTTATTAAAGGTTCAATAAGAACCCTTTGGGGTTCTTTGTAACCAGGAAAAAGGTTCTATGTGGAAACTTTTGGGTTCATTCATTTTCATTTGTTTTGTCTTTTCCAGATTAAATAACATCAAACATCAAGACCCTAAAATGTATTTATGAATGCATTGTGAATGATCACAAAATTCAAGATATGGGTGGGGGTTAGAAAATGTATATATTTATGTCATTTTATATAGTTACTCAATATCACATGAAGAGTGCCATTTCAGCTTTTCTCCTCCAAAAATCAGCATGATTAAAATGTGATATTAATTTACTAAAACAGTTAAATAAACAATAATGTAATTACAAAAAGTTGCAGGATATTATAATATATGAAGGAATAATAGCCTATAAAAAAACCTTTGTGCCAAAAAGGTTCGTTCTTGTCATTATAGAAACTTTTTTAGCCTAAAAGTTTCGTTGGAACTGACTTAAAAAACCCTATGCTTCATATATAAAACCCCAATGAACCCTTTTTTCTAAGAGTGTGGTTGATTCTGTTGTATTTGGATTTTTTTCATTGGAAGAATAAAAATAGACAACTGACAATAACTTATTAAATATTAACATATTTATTGAACTGTTGTACAAAAGCAATATCATACCTGCCATTGTTCATAATCTCAGAATCTCACTGAAAATAAGTGAATGCGCCCCAAGAATGCTCCTAACTTACTGTATATTCGTCTCTGCACATTAAACTGCAAAAAGAGAAATCATTTATACAGACACACTTCACCTTTTAAAGCAATGCTGAAGAAGACTAGAACACTTTTAACACAACAGTAGCACCAAAGATATTTCTATTCAAATGCCCACCCTATATCTATGAGAACAAGCCTCCAGGGGCATCTTTAGCGTTGAGGCTCATGCTGCGCTCAGCAAATGGCTCGAGGCACTAAGTCAGCACAGAGTTAATGGTGCGTTCACCACTTTCCTCTATCAGCCCATGATTTTACAGTATCCCGTATCAGAGAAAGACTACCCTCCACCGGGAGAGAGAGATTGTAACCATGATGCACTGAGCTGAAGGGACGCGATGCCACAGACACACTGAGACAGCTAAATACTGTGATGCTTTTCCCAGTGCTGACAACAGCGCCTGTGGGCACAGTGTAAAGAAAAGAGGATATACTCACAAAAAGGATAAATTGAAGAGGACAGGGAATTAGCCAGTCATTCTGTGAGCTGTCAGTTTGGTTCATTAGTCAGCAGCGCGTTTAAAAGGAATACAAAGTTTTGTTTGGAAACTCTGGCATATGACTCTTCTTGTGTGAGGAAAATAAACCAGTAATAGAAATCTGGCAGTGAGCTACTGTTTCTCAGTGAAATCAAGGTTAAAATCCGTCCCCATTATTCTTTCATTTCCCATTACATTTCAGCTTGGAGAGGTGCTTATTTCAGGGTTCCCATTTTGGTTAACTTCAAATTCAAGGACCTTTCAAAGACTTTTCAGGTCCAATTCCCTCAAATTCAAGGACTTAATGTGGTCACACATTTCAAGTGAGAGTAAGGTTACATTGTGTTACCTTGTAGGATAAATTGTTACAGTTTATTTTTTTATTTTTTTGTATTTATGACAGAGATCTGATATTCTATTTGTCATATTTCTGTTTTGCATAAAACTGAAAACATTAAGTACATCCCACTTTATTTTAAAACGATCTGATATTAACTTTTGCAAGGATTTTAGGCAACCAAGTTTTAAAGGTGCACTGTTTTTTTTTGTGGCATCTAGTGGTGAGGCTGTGAATTGAACCCAACAGAACTTAAGGTGGCCGACAGGAATGTTGTCGTCTGAGACAGCAGAGAGTGGCCAGTTAAAGGAGAACTCCGGTCAATTTTAACACTCAGTTCATTTTTTGTACATTTGGAGTGCTGTCAGTACAGACAAAAAGACAAAAATCGGTGTTGCCTACACTGTGTTATCCGCTTTTTAATATTCGCACCCTGTTGACTTCAATGGGGCAAGTTCTAAACCTGCTTTTAGCCTCTTTACATCCTTGATTTGTCATTACGAGTGCACAGCCATGTGAGTCGTGTTATTAAGAGTGACCACGGTCAATCTGACTGCAGTAGATGTGAAAGATATTAATAAAAATTATGTTAATTCAGCTATTTGCTTCCTGTTTTCAGTCGAAGCCCACAGTAGTCGATTGTCGAGTTCGCACGCACGATCATTGTTAACTAAATGATGTTCAACATCTGATTCGGATGAACTATCCATTTGAGCTGATATTCTAAGAACACCACACAGCACCGTCATCAACTGACAGCTCACAGTCTGAGTCTCCAATGTTGCTTGGTTACCAATGATCGCACACGCGAACTCGACAATCGACTACTGTGGACTTTGCCCGAAAACAGGAAGTAAATACAGGTATTTGAGCTGGCCGTATTGTTAAAATTGACCGGAGTTCTCCTTTAAAGGGTTAGTTCACCCCAAAATGAAAACTCTTGTCAGTAATTACTCACCCTCATGTAGTTCCAACCCCATAAGTCTTTTGTTCATCTTCGGATATTTTTGATTAAATCTAAAAGCTGTATTACTCCTCCATAGGCTTCTTAAAGGTCACCTGACATGGGGTTATTTTATTATTTTATAATGTTTCCTGGGTTGCCCTTATAATGTTAGTATGTTTTTTTAGATCAAAAACGGTCATCATTTATAAATAAAAGGCAATTTTCCTAGCCTGATTTTAGCCTCGGATTTGAACGGTCCGTTTGAAGGGGCGTGTCTGCTGTGGGATTCAGCGGATTATACAGCTATTATACGTTTTTACTATTACAGCTATCGAGATTAACGAATCGTGAGAGTTTTTAAAGTATTTAGAAGATCTATTCCCATCACATAAAATGTTGCCGTGATGTGATGAGCAAGCTGATGACAGTCTGTTGATCGCAAGAATGAAGATGTTATCATTGCAACGCAGTTTCTGCACTCTCTCTAATGCTTTCATCAATGCAAACACGATGATGTACACATACAGTAAGAGCTTTGTTGTGCAGTGTAATAGCGGTTTTAAAATGTACAAAAATACACAGGTGCAAAAGCATCTACCACTATTTACATTTAGTGCAAATAGCATTTAACTACTACTTACACTAAAGAAAATGCTGTGTTTTGCCATTTATACTTAGTCTGGCAAAGATAATCTACTAAATTTTAAATGACCATGACCTGCTAAAAGTAAATTAAGTCAACATTTAGGAGTAGCCTACATTAGCATATAAATAAAACACATGATCTAAAAGCCAAAACTACTATTTTAATTCCATAGGACTTTTAACTGACTTTAAAGGTTAACCTTATTGTATCAGCATCTAAATGAACTAGTTTTATTTAACTCAAAGAAATTGATTAACAATCAAACTTGGTTGACACCAGTGAAGGTCATTTTATGTGTTAGATACAACCCAATGTGTCTCATAAGAGAAAAATCTCCTCAAAGAAACAAGTGCGAGATCATTTTTACAGTGCAGAAATGACTGAGAGAGCAGCTGAAATGTTCTAAACTGCCATTATACAGTTTGGAAATGATTGATACCCCTGTGCTACAAATTCCTTTAGAGCAGAGCGCTTTGGATAAACCTCTTTGCACCAAGCCTTCAGCTGTTGACGGTGAAAGGAAAGACGTTTTCACACCTGCCGAAGTGCGGCTATATGTTGACCAGGGGTAGGGGGCATTACCTCTGGGTAGCTTACCAAATAGCAGTGCAGATGAAAGAGAAATATCAGGCTATTGTCAGGGGATGGAAGGGGTACAGAATAATGTCTGGAATTACACAGGTACAAACACCCTTGGCCTATGCAACTGTGTGCTGAGTACAACCAGTAATCCCACCCACATAAAGTCTTAAAGGGCAAAAGCGTTCCTGTTGTTTGTGTGACAACTGTGCACACTAAATATCTTATAAAGGAACAAAATAAAACCCATTGGATTGTGATGATAATGATTAACATGAACCAAACATTCATTCTGGCATTATCAAAAAGCAAATGATTCATTAATTTCACTGGGAATCATGGTCAATTCCTGTATGCTTCCATCAGGTGACTAACAGTGTCAGACAACAAATTTCAGAATTCATTATCTTCGATGTCACCCAGGAAATAAAACGAACACCACTAACAAAATTACAAATAGATATCTAAAACATGGTGCGGCTTAGACTTTCTGCCAGTGCTTTAATTATAATTGTACATGGATGCATGAAAACAGATTTACTATTTGCTGTAATTACATTAGCTGTTGGTAATAATCATGAAGATACTGATATAATCAGATTAATAGATTTTCTGGTTGTGTCGCATCTAGCCCCTCTGAATCTCCCTTGAGGAAATGCTTCAGCAGATACTGTTATACTTCATTATTTCGGTCAAGCCCTCCGGGTACAGCAGCAGAGAGTTGTATTTTTCAGTGATGAAAATTTTCACAGCACCCAAACAAGAGCTAAAGGCATCTCAGGGTGAAAAGTGAAAAAAACAAAACAGGCGAGAAAAACAGAAGTTCTGTTTCAAATCCTAGTGAGCTGGACATAGACATCCTTTATGGATAAGGCAACACCAAAATGCACTGCCACAAGCTTCTGAGAAAAATCATCCAAGATGTCAGACTTAAAAAATGATTTAAAATTATTATTTAAAAGTATGAGTATCTACTTATATATTATATATAATCTATAAGTAGTTAAAAGTATCTTCCTATATATTATATATAAGTTTTTATGTTGCGGTTTGGGGCTTCCGTAATCTAATCATCAAAAATGCCTATATATATATATTACTGTTTTCAACATTGAAATTGTCTTGAGCAAAAAGGATCATGTGGGACTGAAGACTAGAGTAAAATCTAGCTTTCAAATCACATGAATTTTATTAAAACAGGAAACAATCAAATAAATGCTGCGTGAATGGTAGTGCATGTTCTGTAACACACACACACACACACACACACACACACACACACACACACACACACACACACACACACACACACACACAGACAGAGAGAGAGAGAGAGAGAGAGAGAGAGAGAGAGAGAGTGAGAAATACATATAGGCTAATTACATATATAGGCTAGAAAGAGAGAAATACATGTATAGATAGATAAATCCATATATAGGCTATATATACACACATGGGAGACCCCAAATGAGTCCCTTGTTCCTACATACTGCCTACATAGGCTTTGAGAGCAAGGCAGCTCAATAGGTTTTGGAACAGATACAATCAATTTATTACACCCACACTGTTTTATATAAAGAGGACACAGATAAGGCTGTTTGCTTGTAGCCTTACCAAGAACAGCAAATATAACACATTCACATAAACTCAAACTATGCATATAATAAAATAATATACTCCCACATATAACATCTATTTCCACAAATTATGATACTGGTTCACGTTTGCTTTTCTAAATTTTCTTTCTTTTTTTTAATGGAAAATGTTTTATTTATTTATTTATTTTTCTATTTCAGTATTTCTATCTGTATCTGTGCACTTCAAAACCCACCCACATTAAGATCTACTAGGTGTCACCAGCTCCCCTTGGTTCTCTTATGTTCTCATAGTCATCTCAAAGCAATGATCGACATTACACGCCTCAGTGCTTGACTGCAATTTGCATGCAATCTTAATTCATCGAATAGGCTCTGGTGTGTGACCAAGGTAGCTACAGTACACGAGAATGAGTTCACAGTTGAGTACCAGTCATAGTAAACATGCTTACGTTTCAGTGCTACATGACCTTGCTCTGACCCTGCAGCCCGTTCTCATCCCAACAAGACGTCATCCAACTGACGCTTTTGACCATATGTCAACATCCAACGTTTTAGGGCATCCTTTAAGCTATCTAACCCTAACCCTACCCCAGACCTAAACCTACCCACGTCATCTAACTGGTCTAATCTAATCTAAAGGTAAAGCGTCAGTTAGATAACGCCCTAGGATAGCGTCTCATCTACTGTAACTGACGTTAAAGGGTGCCCTAAAAACATCGGATGTTGACGTATGGTCAAAAGCGTCAGTTAGAAGACGTCTTGGGATGAGAATATGTTGGACCCTGAGTGAGTTGCAAATGCAACTTCACAATCATTCACGATTCAGTTATATGTTATAAGTAAAATAGTGAGTTCTTGTTCCAGTGTTCACTGCAGTTCAAAAGTTTGGGGTTTATCCAGCAAAACAGTCACTTTTTGAAATAATATACATTTTAAAATATCCGTTTCCTATTTTGAAATATTTTAAAATGTAATTTGTTTCTGTGATCGCAAAGCTGAATTTTCAGCATCCATTGCTCTAGTTTGCTATGTCACATGATCCCCAATAAGTTGATTTAACGCTCAATATTTTTTTTATTATAATCAAATGTTAAGCATATATTAAGCAAAATGTAAATACATTTTCAAAAAACTTTGTTAACAATGAAAATGACTTACTCTCACCTTTGATCAATTTAATATGTTGTTGCTGACCTAAAAAGTATTTATTCTTTCAAAAAACCTGACCCCAACATTAGAGCATCTCAACATACTTTGAGTTGCTACACTTGCTGATTTTACATGTTTTTTTTTTGTTTGTTTTTTTATAAATTACCTAAATAGAATCTCTATTTTTTTTTCTTGATGGTCTTCAAATTTCATACATATTATTTTCACCAAATACAATTCACAACATTTCTCTAAATACACACATTTTCTCCAAATACACGGATTTAAAGTTCTTGCTTTTACAACAGATCATAAAGCTTTCTAACTAAACATAGTGCCATAGACTCAAAGACAGAGTGTCAAATTTAATAAAATGTAGCCTATATCTAATAGGTTAGTGATGCAAACAGCACCAGTAATGCAATTTATCAAATTTCCCACACAACTATTGTGACTTCACTATGCATAAAAGGAGCCATGTGTAAATATTCAGAGCAAACAAATAATGTGGACCTTGGTGAAAAGAGGAAGAAGAGGAAGACAAAGAAGAGGTGTGGACCGGGTAGAGGAATAAGAGAGGGAATAGAAATCCATTTCTGCATTAAATTGTGGATTTGTTCCTGTAGATTCCAAGTGTTCGACCGTACACTTTGACAAAGTAACTCGTCTCCAAGCAATAAAGGGCCTGCAGATATGAGTCAAGTGTGATCCAGGTGTGGATTCAACATTTGCAGTACATCCGTTCTTTCACTAAATCCAATGCTTGAGAAAACATTAAGAGAATGAAATTCTCTTGCCAGACAGAAATGCGAGATAATAAACATGCTTTTTTTAATAGTTTAGCTTCCAGTGTTCATTAAACGTGTTATGTGATGAAAATTCGAAAATTTATTATTATTATTTTTCCAAACTAAGGTTGTGTTTTGATGGCTGTGTTAATTGTTTGGAGACCATTCAACTTGTAAAAATCGATTTAGCAAAAAAGGCATTAGTTCTAGTTAGTAACAGTTAAGTTTCCAATTCAGAAGACTACATACTCTAGAGTTTCACAAATGTCATTTTGTAATCTCTTTTTTATTGCTTTAGCATATTTTAGCATCTCTCCTAATTAGTTTCTGATGGGTCTGCACTCTGCAGGAATCAAGTGGGTGTCTGTGCGGTACATTAATCTCTTTGGATGTACAATG
The DNA here is from genome assembly GCF_016745375.1 of Pimephales promelas. Next base: position 914,668 of record NW_024121510.1, on the reverse strand, counting down.
AGAGGCAGAGGTGGGGAAAAACAGAATGATAGAAAGAGAGAGAGTCATGAGTTTTCAAGGGTAATATCAACCACAGCATGACACAAATCTAACAGTGATAATTACAATCAAATTATATTACATCATAAAACAAATAGATAATAAAGGAGTTGAAAGCCACCAATAAAAAAACTTTATTCTTACAGAAGAGAAAAAAAGAGAACCGTGAGTTATAGATTTGTAATTGCACATTGCAGATAAATATGGTTGTCACTCCTCTGTTTGAGAGCTTAATCTTGTTCTGTCCACACAGAGTTCAGCAATTCACAAGAGTGACAATCACATCTTGTGACCCTTCACTTGGTGTACTACAAGACCGAACTGAACATTTAGTGGAAGATTTTGGAAATTGACACCTCATTTGAGATATCTGCTTCTCTTGTCCAGGTAGCAGTGCTAACATATCAAACAGAGGGATGTGACTTGAATTAATTGATGCATGTTTTCACACCAGACTGTCCCTCTCCACCACAGTTCCCTCCAGCCCTGTACTTTAGTGATACGTGATAATGGAAAACATAGCAGTTCAGTGAGAGCATTAGGCTCATTCCCACCAAGGACGATAACTATAACGTTTTAATAATCGTTCTAATTCTATGAATAACAAATTGCAAAAGACTGCTAGAATGTTAACGGCACAGAGGAACTGTTAGAATCACTTTCAAACTTTTTTTTTTTTTACAGCTTATGATTATGAACAATAAAAAACAGAATTTTAGCATCTGTTGGTGTGGATGCTAATATTATCATTCTCGGTAAAAACAAGATATTAAAGACATCAAACATAAAATACAGGAATATAAGTCCCTAATGTTGTTCCAAAACTCTATGACTTTTTTGCAGAACATAAAAGATATTTTGGGAAGTGTCTCTGTTTTTTTTTTATTTTTGGCTTATAACAATGGAAGTCAACATTTATCCAAACTGTCCGGTTACTGGTTTGTGGCATGAAATTGTTGAAAGATACTCAGAATTTTTCTCGAGCTGGTTAGCAGCAAATTAATTAATTGTTAGCATGTTTAGCTTGAGTTATTTTAGTCAAATAATCAGTATATTTTTACTAATGGATTGACAGAAATCCATAATCATGTTAGTTTGGCAAAGCAAAACAAGAAGTCTGTATTTTTGAATTCAAGCAAAACTCTGGGAATAACATAAAATAAAAATTAAGTAAAAAAAAAAAAAATGTTTGTTTATATGGTGCTGTTATGAACACAAACATGGACATTTATTATTAAGAATACCAGCAAATAGCAATTTAACTTCACACGTTTGAGGCTTTGAGGGATTTGTTCCCCTTGCGTCAGGGAACTCCACCCACATAACGAGCTAAACGCCACAGCTCTGCCTCAGCAGGGGTCCTTCTCTTGCCTTAACACAGTTTCAGAAATTAAAACCTTTCAAACCTTCTACAGGGGCTTCCACAAGAGCAAAGGGTACTTTGATTGTGCATTTTTAATGCAGGTTACTGATAATAATTTATACTTAAAAGCTTCCTTTCCAGTGTATCTGGAGATTAAGGTAATAGAGGGGAAAGAGAGAGTATAGAGCAAGAGGACAGTTGAGTTTGAGGGCAAATACCACCTTTCTTCAACAGAAATGGAAATATGATGTTAGGAGGTATATTATTCATGTCTATGACTCCACAAGATATGTTTTATGTAAATCTTCAAACCTTTGCCACACTGCAAAGGGCTTTGTGGATGCAGCCGGCTATACATATGTGTGGAGTCTGGTAAAACTTCTAAAAGGGCACTGCTGACCCTTTTAGCAAATTAAAGCACTAAAACAATATTATGTTTTTTAGTATTATGTATTATAGTATAATGCCCTGCGAATTGAACTTTGAATCTACAAAACACCACCATTGCCATTCCCCCAAATGCTGTTCCAACTAACCTAAGATTTTTTTCTGAAAAAACTCTTGAACAATGCTGCAGATTTTTGACCTCCCAGCATGCAACTGCAGCACAAATAAATAATGCTGTTAGTTTTTTGCTACTTGCCGACTATTTTTGCTGCTGTTGTTGTTGTGCATTGATGTTAAGAACACATCTTATTAAATAATAACAATTCATCATCGCACCATAGGCCCCAGCCTAACTTTACTAATAGAACCCATTATAATCACTGACACAGTCTACAGAGGGCCGGTGTCATGAGGGTGCTTTGCCCCCTCTCCACCCCGAAATGGTTGTTGGTGCCAGACGGGCCGGTCTGAGTATTTCACAATCTGCTCAGTTACTGGGATTTTCACGCACAACCATTTCTAGGGTTTACAAAGAATGGTGTGAAAAGGGAAACACATGCAGTATGCGGCAGTCCTGTGGACGAAAATGCCTTGTTGATGCTAGAGGTCAGAGGAGAATGGGCCGACTGATTCAAGCTGATAGAAGAGTAACTTTGACTGAAATAACCACTTGTTACAATCGAGGTATGCAGCAAAGCATTTGTGAAGCCACAACACGCACAATCTTGAGGTGGATGAGCTACAACAGCAGAAGACCCCACCGGGTACCACTCATCTCCACTACAAATATGAAGAATAGGTGACAATTTTCAAGAGCTCACCAAAATTGGACAGTTGAAAACTGGGAAAATTTTGCCTGGTCTGATGAGTCTCGATTTCTGTTGAGACATTCAGATGGTAGAGTCAGAATTTGGCATAAACAGAATGAGAACATGGATCCATCATGCCTTGTTACCACTGTGCAGGCTGCTGGTGGTAGTGTTATGGTGTTAGGGATGTTTTCTTGGCACACTTTAGGCCCCTTAGTGCCAATTGGGCATCGTTTAAATGCCACGGCCTACCTGAGGATTGTTTCTGACCATGTCCATCCCTTAATGGCCACCATGTACTCATCCTCTGATGGCTACTTCCATCAGGATAATGCACCATGTCATGAAGCTAGAATCATTTCAAATTGGTTTCTTGAACATAACAATGAGTTCACTGTACTAAAATGGCCCCCACAGTCACCAAATCTCAACCCAATAGAGCATCTTTGGGATCATCCTACAAATCTCCATCAACTGCAAGATGCTATCCTATCAATATGGGCCAACATTTCTAAAGAATGCTTTCAGCACCTTGTTGAATCATTGCCACTTAGAATTAAGGCAGTTCTGAAGGCGTAAGGGGGTCAAACACAGTATTAGTTTGGTGTTCCTAATAATCCTTTAGGTGAATGTAAATCGACTAATATGATCATTATAAAGGTCTTTAAACAACAAAACACTTTCATATATTTGATAATCAGACTATATCATACAGTTCATGATATAATTGATAAATTTGAGAATGTTTTTAATAAAAAAGAAATACAAGCGATACATCCGTCATATGTGTGGCTGCATGATGCATTAGCATGAAATTAAAACATTCTAAAATGTATTAAAAACTCACAGTGGGGGTTCAGCTATAATATAAAGCCCATTAAATGTATATATAAATATACATTAAAGAACGTTTACTTTGACGCATCCAGTTTAAACAGCTCTGTACAGACTTCAGAAGCATCTTAGCGTCGGAAACAGGTGGATGGTTAATTTTAATAGCATCCAGGATAGCATCAGAGGATTATGTTTGTTCATAGCATTTAGTTTTGTAAACGAGGGAGGTACTTTTGTTGAAAGATGAAGCTGTCAACTGTATTGGATCTGACAGCAGATGCATCACAAACCATAAGTAAATGATTTTCTAATGCTTTGTAAATTAAGGGTTTATATGGATAATGTTTTCAAAACACTTACTTCATGTGCAATAGTGAGTGTCTGTTGATTCTATTTCCAATGCAATGACATTAACAGTGGCTGTTTACATACAACCCTTTACAAACATGGGATCACCAGTGATCCCAACTTGTATTGTTTACATTGATCGCGTGTTTACAATATATATTTGTCAAGTTATAAGGTTAACCAATACATTGTTGGAAAGCTATGACATTGTATATTCATTTCGATATAAGCATTATACAATCAAGAAAACTTTGCTGCCGTTTTTTGTTATTCTGTATCAACTTTAACAACGTGATACAACTATGAAGGGGGGTGGGGGGGCTTACCTTTTTATGTTGTGTAAATGTAATGCTTGGCACAATAATGATGACATCGGTCTTTTTACCACGTGAAGAGTCCAGTATATGATGTCCATGGGAAAAAAATTGTCTAAAAACATGCAAACTGTTAAAAATATCCATATTACTTCTATTGTTTACATCCTGACATTTGCTAATCACATGGGGCGTTGTCCTGTTTATTCGACGAACTCTCCACATCTAGCGCATTATTCAACGAAAACAACATATCAGTGTTTTTAGTAAAGTGTCTGGAAATGAATGAGATCGGTCCAGAAGATGTCCGATGAAAACTGGCCATGTAATTATAGAAAGTATTGAAGGATGTCAGGCGCTTTTGCTGACGTGTGATCATGTATAATGCTAATATGTGTGGTAAAAAAATAAACCAATAGCAATGGGAAACGTTTCTGTTGTCACCCATCTGAAGCCTATGGCATAACGAATACGCCCATGTGCGGATTTACATAATCTCGCGTTTATAACAGTGTTCCTTTGTGCGCGCAACGATTTGCTTCATGGAAATTTACGCACACGTGACGAGGTTGTCATGACACCCAGGCTCTGCTCTATGCTACACCTGCTGGCTGGCGTTCACTCGCTCTGTTTACATTTGCCTGCTGCAATGGGTTCACGTCGGGGACAGAAGTTATTTCTCCTACTGCTGCAATGGAATAACTTCTGCAAAGCTGGGATGAAGAAAACGTGTATTTTTCAGAAGAGAGTTCTGTATCCAGCGCCGTCTCTGAAGAAGAGGATATGTTTTTGGCAGGTCTCGATCCAGTTTTAGATCGGTAAGTTTCTAAACATTTTAGTGAGTTTGTTACATTGCTTTTTAGTTTTTATTTTCTGCACTAGTATTGGGGCTTATAAGTACATTGAAATGCAGTGCAATTCCATTGTTATTCAAGCGCTGAATTAGAAGTGTAACGTTACAACATTGAACATTATTTATGTAACTTTAGCTGTAGGCTATTGTATTGTATGTAGAACGCAAGACGAATTTCAAACAAAACTTTTCAGAGAACAAAAAGTAATTTTTATGTAAGATAATCAGTTGTGTTAGGCGTGTTTCTAATCCATGTTGTGTAATTCAACAGTGACGATGATGATGATGAGAGTACCAGACAGAGGCCTCTCTGGACAACAGACAAACAAAGTGTCCATGTGTTGCTGCAACATCTACAGCTGTCTCTGGGAGTTCAAGAGGAAAGAGACAGCCCAGCACTTTGTGGTAAGTAAATAATGTGAAGCAAGTAATGTTTAGTGAGGAGAAAATAGTATTTTAGGGCATTGTTGTCTGATTACAGTCTGCACTATAAGCTGGTGTAAATGTGCAATCAGGGCAACAAAAGAGTGGCTAAAGAGGTGAATTGCTCTATGTGAATGATAATTTGAATATAAAATCTGTAGTGTAAATGTGCCATCAGTGCAACAATAGAGTGGCTATGGAGGTGAATGCTGTATGTGAATGATCCTCACAGATTTTACATTCAAAGCCGGTAGTGCAAATATAGCAATCAGGGCAACAATTGTGGGTGTAGAGGTAAATTGCTGTATGTGAATGGTCATTTGAAAATAAATGTGTATTTATAAAAATGTTAAGAAATCTAAATTTCTTTTCCTGTTTGTTGTTCAACAGTGATGGCACTTCAGCACCAATATTCTGCAACAGGATTTGGCAAAGGCTAAAAACCAGAAGCCAATGTCTCAAAAGGCATTCTGGGAGACTGATTTTGGAGCTGGCTGGACATCCCAACAAAAGCAAGGTGCCTGACCCTCCTCCTCGTCGATCTTGTGAGTGTCACAGTCCTGTGCACATCAACTTTTTCTGCTCACTTTTTGAGAAATGTTTATTACTGTCTTGATTGCTAATAACAAAGAGAAACTTTTGTTTGTAGATGTATACAAATATATAAATAAAAACGTTTTATTTGCTAAATAATGTGTCGTTCTTAACCATTAAATGAATGGTAGTGAACAAAGACTTTGTTAAACTTTTTACAAGTAAGTTGCCAAGTGTCACTTTGGGGCCCTTTCCAAAAATGCAAACACACACATTTTTATAAACATTTAGGAGGTAAAAAATATACCAGAGAAAGTATATATATTGTGCTTTGTCATATTGTAATAAAAAACACATTGAAATGATCAAACAAACTTGTTATAGCTCATGGTAAAAGGTGGTTACCAAGTGTCCCTTTGGAGACTCCAAGTGGCCTTTTTGGGTAGGTGCCTAGACATGCGCTGAAATAAATCTTTGTAAAAAATTCATTTTTGCTTGTATAAACTTCAAATTTGAAACATACATTGTTAAGACCTATGGCTTTAGTTTGCTTGTGTTTCCAGGCCCATATATATTTGCCTTTAGCGTTTTTCTTTTTCATAAAAAATTAATATACAAAAAAAAAATTCTAGTCCATTGTTTTTGAGCTTATTTATCTCTCTGTTAGTAATTGCTCAGAACAATTTTAAGTCTTTCATAATAAACTGTCAAGTGTCAGCTTTTAAATGATACCTTGGTTTTGTGTGTGGTCACAAGGACTCATTAGCAACAACCATTTTATTATGGGTATGTCAGTTTGCACTCCATTGCCAAAAAGGGGGGTGCCAGTTAAGGGGTTAAGCCCTTAAAAACAAATCATTTCAGACAGAAGGTTAGAATAAAAAATGAAAATAATTGCTTTTCCACATATATTTCCACAAAAAATATTAAGCAGAACAACAGTTCAGCTGTGATAATAATAAAAAAATGGTAGTCTATGCATTTACAATGAATCAAATACATCATTTTAAAGATTGGTGATGCAAAATTGCCACGGTTTAGGCTAAACATGTTTCATAAATCCCAAAATTGCTACAATCATCCCTGTTCTGCCACATATGATTGATGAGCTTCTGGTTTATGAGGTGACTGATTTGAACAGGATTTAAAATGTGATTTTTGTGGGAACATGATTCTTTAGAAGTTATGGGCTGTACAGCATTAAGAGTAATATGTATTCAGACCGTATCTTAATACCTTCAATTATTAATCAAAAGGAACAGTCCTGCAGGTTATTCTATAATAAAGAAATAGAAGTCTCAGGACCAGACATGAAGCAGGAAATCAATTATAATCAGCAACGCAGTGAAATATTACAGTGATGTTAATGCTCTTATTTTCCAGTTCAGCACAGGACCGTGCGACACGCAAATCACAGCTATAAATCCACAGAGATAAACAAACGCTGTCATGGAGCTAATCATAGTGCTAATGGTTAGAAAATGAAAAAAAAACATAAAAGATCGAGCTAGAGTTGAAAGACTTGTCCTGTAATTCATTATTACATGATTAAGTATAAGGGAAAGCATAAGCCTACAGTGACACAAAGACAAGAGACTTTGCATGGCTGTGTTTGGAGATTGTGATAAGCACACGCATCTAGGCTGGATAAAAGGTGCAATTACATATTATGAACACAACAATTAAATTGTGAAATATGTATTTATCACCAGTGTGATCTCATCAGGATTGCTGCATCCCAATTCACTTATTTATACTACGCCCTAAAAGTATGCACTCTTTTTGTGAAGAAAAAGTACATACTTTTGAGTGTGTAGCAAAAGAGTAGATCACGTCATCTTTAACGGACCGCTCTGTCGTGTGCTGCGTGCATCCTGTCAGGTAAACTGCCCTGTCAACCATCTTACAGTTAAAATCCTCCATTCTATTTAATTTTTTTTCCTATTGTTTTGGAGAGCACGTTCATCTGCCAGTCGTGGGTCTTCCAAGCGGATACTCTCATTGTGTTCGCAATTTGAATATAATGATGCATTTAAAAAGTAATGGCTAAACATATCTTTACAAAAGTTCACAATGCTGCTGCATATGCAATATAATGTGGACAACATTGAATAAAATTCATTTTCGTCAGGTTAGATACTGATAATTAATCACTCAAAGCTCTTTATCTAAACCTCTCTATGCAACCGCAGGACTCGTGCCCTCCGCGTCTAGTTTTTTTTAACACTACTTAAGTTACTTTTTTAACTTTTAACACAAATTTTTTTTGTAGTTCTAACCGAATCCTCGTCCAATGCGCAATGGTTTGTGGGCAATATCAGCCTACAAACCATTGCACATTGAATCGATCACACTCATTGGATCGATTCACACTCATTGAATCGAGTGTGAATCGATCTACACTTCGGATTCTGACCGGAAATAGTAGACCATCCGGGTATCTTTGAAATACTCATTTCAACATACTATGATTTGGGACGTACTAATTCTATTTTCGAATACTATTTAGGACGGATAGTATGCGAACTGGGACGCAGCATTTATTTAGGTTTTAAATTGTGAAGTGTAGTGGTCGACCGATTGATCGTTTTGCCGAATACCCGACTCCTCTACACACTCACTATATCCCTCTGCTCGCAACACACATATAAACAATCACATGGGAGTTTGTAATATAGATAATATTACAGTACACAAAGTAATAATCAACAGGTTACTTAGTAGGCGGTACAGAAAACGTTTAACCAGTGGATTTATCAGTGGAAACTGGAGTTAAAATGTGGAGTTAACTTTTATCTATGACCCTTTCAAATGTACATCAGTGGTTTGATATAATAATAAAGATCCTGAAGGACTTTAAAAGGCCAAACGTATAATCCATAATCTCTCCATAAAAGAGGCAGTTGGAGAATCAATGCTTGTATACAGTAGGTTGCATGGCAAAAAGCAAAGCAAAATCAATATTTGTTTATTATAATATACTATTAAATTGAAATACCTGTATTTGGCAGCCAGATTATTTTGTGTGTGTGTGTGTGTATGTGGAAGGAAGAGATTGAAAGTGCGTGTGTAAGCAGAATTGCTATTTTGCTATTTAATTTATAACCATAACACATATAATACTCACTCCCACCCACAGTGATATCCATCAATGCAAGAACCAACTGTTGGGTGTCTAAAACTAAAAATTGTGTCTCTTTTTTAAGATCAAGAGCATTCTTTCATATCTATCCTAAACAACAGGAGGACATCATAAAAAGACTATCACCGACAATAACATCAAACATCTGGTTAGCTTCTGTACTTCACTTGCACCTCACTACTCCACTCCATTAAGTTCACACACATACCACACTGAAGTCTGACTATGCATTATCCAGACAGAAGCTATTTTTAGCAATTTTCTCCTCCTTTCTCTCTCCCTCCCAGGACTTACCTGCAGCACACTGCTCCTCATCTGCTCCATTTTCACAGTCCCTTTCACCATCACAGCGCCATGACAAAGACACACACTTGCTTGTTGAGCCACCACAGTCAAACTTCTCTGGTGGACATGTCTGCCGACCTACGAGAGGCAACAAAGAGAGATGTTTAAGGATGAATTATGAACTAATGTTAAAAAGCAATTTAGCTCATGGATGCTGATTGGATAATAGTATGGGTTTAAAGGATCATAGTTGAACCATGATCCATATGGACCAGGCCCTACGGTTCGGAACGCATGTGATTTGCGGATTAATTTCAAAGGTTAGTTCTGCAATAACAACTGGCTGGATGTACATTATCCCCTTATAACACAGCTACTTGCCACATAAGTAAATAATTATACACTAAAAGACACACTGATTTGTTATCTTATAATCCATTACCGTGTACAAAACAATCGCAGAAACTGCATTTGTATAAAACAAGTCAGCAATACCCAGATGACATAAATAATTGTACACAAAATATTGATTTGAGTTTTAATATTTCATTGGGTCACCAAACGCAAGTTGCTAGCAAGCGGCAAGTTCAAACTAGACGGACATTTATGGGATGCGATACAGTATCCTAGCAAAACGTTTTTAAAGCATAAAGCACTTCAGTTTTTACCAGTTGTTATAGGGGAAAACATCCTGCTGGAATGGCGAAATTGACCAATCAGAATCAAGTATTCCACATAGCCGTGTAATAACAAACATTAATCTATATTTATTTCATACAGTAAACACTATAGTTAGCTAATTATTACATTTCTGTACTAAATACTACTGTTAGACATTAATGTATTTGTAACTTTGCTATATTGCATTTATTTATTACTGACTGTTCACTTGTTTTTAATGTTTTTTTTTTTGTTTTGTTTTTTTTGCTGACCTGAAAATTTGTCCTGGATCCTTGACTCAAAAACCGTTATATCCGGACTGCAAGTTTTACAATCCATTTCACCACTAGTTAATAGTGTACCAACAGTTAAAACACAATACAGTGACACATTTCCATACAAGTTTGAGGGTCTGTAAAGTCTATTTAATACCAAGGCTATTTGATAAAGTAAAAAACAGTAATAGTGAAATATTTTTGCAATTTAAAATAACAGTTTTCCAATGTAATTTGTAATTTATTACATTTTTTAAATGTATTTTGTACTTTATTAAAATGTAATTTATTCCTGTGAAGGCAAAACTGATTTTTCAGCAACCATTAATCCAGTCTTCAGAGTCACATGATCCTTCAGAAATCTTCCTAATATGCTAATTTGGTGCTCAAGAAACATTTCTTATTATTATCAATGTTGAAAACACTTGTGCTGCTCAATATCTTAGAGAGTCAAGCTATTTCAGGTTACTTTATTAAAATCATGCCTTCTACATGCAGTTCCTTATTTCTTATTCTCCATTGATCATTGTTAACCAAAACTGAAGCTCACTGAAAATCAAGTTCACACAGCATTTTCAAGACAGTGTCATAAATTATACATCTCTACATGTCTGGGAGCCCAACTACAAATCAATAGAAGCAAGACTGATTTCTCTCACTCCCATTGTTCACAGTCTTTTGAGTCATTTTCAGTGTTTAAAAGAAGATATATGAAGACCTTTTCACTCTCTCTGACACCTAAAATCTGTGTCTGCAGCCCATTGTTGCCTGAACTATCTATAATCATAAGAGTGAATGGCATGTCTATTGCTGGACTCTGCTATTGTATAGCCTTCTCTGAAGAAATGGGAAAAAGACAACTGTGAATCTCATTTTAGCTATCTCATCATCAGCACATGGCCATTGTGGCTCTGCAAATTGAGGCCCAATCCTCATCTATGGCAGCCATATTGGATTTGAAACTGGAAGTTTTTTTTTTTTTTCCTATTTAAGGCCAGAGCTTAACCCAACACCGGAAGGTTTGTTGGTTTGCGACTAGGGAAATGTATGAAACAGAGCGGGTTTGTTTGAACAGCGCTTTTATGTGAGTGTGTGATTGTGTATGTTTTTGGCTTTGTCAGCATGTGTCTGAATAAACTGAATGACCCATTCTAACTGTCTGGCTGACTGCTACAGATAGCATAGCCTCCTGGGAAACGCAGTCTGTCTTATCTCCTCTCTCCTCCATAACCCTGAAGACTACTGTGCCCACAGGGCTTTCCATTCACTGCCCTGGTTCCTGCATATTCACACAGCAAAATACTCACAGTAGTTTGGTAACAGCACTGCACCAATGTAAAATAAAGCAACACTTGGAATATCGTAATTATTTTAACTAAGGGATAATGAACTCCGGGCCGTTGAATTATTAAAAAAAATAATGCACACCTAAGGTGGTAAGGTACCTCGGGTGTGCATTATTTTTCTGATAATTCAATGGCCCGGAGTTCATTATTCTGCTTATACGGTTACCACACCTCAAAACATTGTTCAGATGATGTATTTCAAGACATTTGTCAGGTTTTTGTCCTTAAAATGCTCATCCATGACTAATTTCTTACGCATCTAATCCCAAGCCTCCATTGCTAATTCCAAAACATAATTTTAGAGTTAGTAATGGAGGCTTCAACCACTGATAGAGAGAGACAGATTTAGCCTGTGTGAATTACTTGAGTCTGTGCATCTCTCTCAACAGTGTTGTTGATCGTCTCTACTAATAGTGAAACTGTATGTTTATCTGAACAGGGCCATTTTGACCTTGCTAGTGAGAAATGTACATAGCTTTTAAGTTATTAAACTATTTTAAAATCATCAGAGCAGCGTTGATAACACATTTCGGTGCGAATGACTGTTCATAGTGTGCATTTGAGTGGGAGAGAGACACTATGTGCTTTGCGTAATTAAACGCAATTTTGTGGCAAAAAAAAAAAAGAGAGAAGGAAATTTCTGAAATCATTTGGTGAAGTGATATGGAACTGTAATGTGGTTAAGACCTGCCTGGAAACTACTTTAGCCAAACATTCGTCAAACAATCAGATTCAACAAGCTTTGTAGCATAGTGCGCACTTAATGTGCTACACTTCCTAAAGACCGTCATTAGGCTAGTTTCATGATCGGGGTTTATGACAGCATTACGACAAAGCTGTTTTTTTACCAGCGTCACTCATTCAAAATTCTGTAAGAAAAAAAAAACAATGTTAGAGTTGCTAACACTCAATTCAATCAATCAATTTATAGCGCAGCAATGGAGTGATTTTTGTCTGCATCATTCAAACACACAACCCTTACACCAAATTATAACCTTATCCCCAAAACCAAGTCTTGATCGTCAATCAAGTCTTTAAAGGGGTCTAAAAAAGTGTCATAACTTTACTCTCTTTGTCCTCACTATGATGGTCTAATACTCAAACCTATTTGTACAAGTACACACACACACACACACACACACACACGTTTGTGGTCAGTAAAATGTATTTTTAAAGTAATTAATACTTTTTTTTCCTGGGCATACATTTAACTGCTCTAAAGTGACATTTATCTCGTTACAAAAAGGTATTTTAAATAAATCAGTTCTGTTCAGCTTTTTATTCAAAGTATCACAGTTTCCAGTAAAACAGTAAGCAGCACAACTGCTTTCAACATTGTTGATAATAATAAAGAAATGTTTCTTGAGCAGCATATTAGAGTGACTTATGAAGGATCACGTGTCACTAAAGACTATAATTGATGCTGAAAATTCTGCTTTGCCGTCACAGGATAAGGATAAATTACATTTTAAAATATATAAAAATAGTAAACAGTTGTGCAACAAATACTGTTATATAAGTGGTTGATGGTTGTAGTAGTAGAGTGGGTGCATTTAGAGACAGAATGTTTGCACTCTTCCAAAACATATTGTTCACATCTTCAAAGAGTTTCAGCACATTAGCAACATAAATCATCCGTTTAAGAATACAAAGTTAAAAATAAATTATTCAAACATATAAACCACCAAATAATTACCTAAAGACTGATTGTTCTTTTATTCAGTGAGGCATCAAAACAGCACCCACACTGCTCTGTTAGATGAATGGTTAGTGGATGTAACTAAAAAAGAGATGAACTCACTCAACACATGCTCTCAGGCAGTACGAGCCAGAGGTCAGCTCAGACTCCAAAGATGATGAGTTAAGACTGATGCATTCCCTGACGATTAGAGACGCTCTCACACAACCAACCACGCAAGGCCTGTGGCCCTATACTCAAAGAATAATAGTAAACTGACTGGCAGTGGGATAAACTACAATAACAAAGCAAAACAATGCATACAGTCAATGTCAAGCTTAATTTGCTGTGCAAAGCTGAGGTCTTAGAGCTCAAATTCATGCGTTTATTTCTTATAAAGACACAATGAGAAAGAGTTCCACTCAGTTAAACTCATCCTGACTGCAATGCAATTCCTCCTGGGAAAATGAAGTTATGGAAGAACCACAGGGAGCGGATGAGATTACATTAACATATTTACCTAATAATGTAAATCATTTTCTTGGTGCGGGTGTAACATGGTTAATCTAAGCTGGGCAAATGAAATTTCTCAGATGCGCATCAGTAAGCTCAAAGAAATAATCATTAGCTTTGCACAAACCACATTATATTATTAGGGAGGCAGTTTCAGTCAATAACGTCCGAGTGATGAGTTTCACAGTCAACTAAATTCAGTCATTTCTGAGTGGTGAGAATAATGTGTGTCTAAGTGGGCACTGAAACGGCTTCCATTACTCCCTTCTCATTTACCTAACTATACAGCTAATAGTATCTGACACTCCCCAAAATAAAGGGTTTGTCTATTCCAGCTACATCCATATCTTATAAGGTTATAAAATCAATTGATTGTGAAGTCTCTCACACAGTCTAACATGTCCATAAACATCAATGTTTCTAAAACTATTTTCCAAATTTGACTTCGACATGCCAACATTCAAGGTTTGCCCAGACAAACGTCGCTTTTCTAGGTAAATGTGTGCAGTGGTGCTGTCAAACGATTAAAATATTTAATTGCGATTAATCGCATTAATGTCATAGTTAACTCACGATTAATCACACATTTTTATCTATTCTACATGTCTTTTGATTTCTTTTTGTCCCGTTATTTTTTCTCATTCTAATGCTCATCAACACGGAAAAGTGGATCGGCTTGCTTTGTGCAAATATTTTTTATTGAAAACAACATTGGCATACTGAGTTCAATTTCACACTAACATTCTCACTTGGAGCAAATAATCTCTCACACAATGTAACATTGTCCATCAATAAAAGGGTGAAAGAAATACTGACAAGGTCCTGATATTGACAAGGGGGCGGAGAATTCGCATCAGCTTGTGTGTGTGTGTGTGCTTGGCCATCATCAGTGGTAGTTCAGACTGGAAGCTGAGATCACGATGATGATAGCTCAGTTCACAACGACAAAACACACAGATCACTTTGGTCTTTTCAATTGATCCATTTGGCAACTTTTTAGTAAAGTAATTTCCATTCAGAATCTAACTGACATCCATTTCGGCATCTCGCGTTCATCATCCACTCAAAACGTAACGTTAACCAACTATTTGGCCGGCTCGCATGCCCAGTCAAGTGTGTGTGGTGTGCTTGTTGTTTTGTTTCCGGTCTAGCTAGATCCGCTTGCGTTTTGGTCGACGAAGAAACAAAACGTCCTCCTCGTGTGGCGCAAGCCATTGAAATAAATAGGTTTCATAACACAGCGCATGCCGCCTCCTGTTGCAAAAGCATATGAAAAAAAAAACAAAAAAACTACAAAGTTTGCTAGGCCAAAAAGACCGTTAATCCCGCAATAAAAAAAATTGACACCGTTAAAATAGGTTTGCGTTAAAGCCGTTAATAACGCGTTTAACTGACAGCCCTAGTATGATATTTTCGTTTAGGTTTAGTAAGTTAAATTATTACAATAAATAATAATAATTAAGAATAAGCAAGAATTAATAAAATTGATCGGAAGTGACAGAAAAGACTTTGATACAAAAAAATATATATATTTCAAATTTTCTAAATATCCAAAAACTATTCCAGTTTCCACAAGAAATATTAATCAGCTCAACCGTTTTCAACATTTGACAAAGAAGACTGAAGAACTGAAGACTGGAGTAATTGCTGCTGAAAATTCAGCTTTGCTATCACATGAATAATTACATTTTAAAATATATTAACTTGGTGAGCATTTGAGATTTATAAAACATTTTTTTTTTAAACGTACCGACCCCAAATTTTTGAACGATTGTGTGAATTTTTTTCCATTGGAATTTCACTTAGATTTGCTGTTTGCAAATCTTTTCAAGTCAACTGATTGAGCTGGAATTTAAAAGGCATTCTTGATCCACTTCTGAAAGGCAAACAACCCTGCTTAGCTGAACTCTGTTAAACACTTTTGGGATGAATTAGAATGCTGATTGCCAGCCAGACACCGTCGTGTAAATTCTGTGCCTGAACTGCATCAGTACTGTAGAACTGAAACTTATCAAGATGTGCGGCTGGTGGGGAACAATTTGTGTAAGTTAGCAATAAAAAGTTAAGTTTTATTAGTCCTTGGGAAGGTCATTCTTAATCAGAGTATGAGCCTCCAGGACTTTCGATGGATATATCTTTATCACAAATGCTGGCGGCTGCACACTCACACGCTGAACATCAAGAAGATGCAGCTCTATCAATGTGCTTATCGACAGCTTTCTGGAGAACCCTTTTGATCCACAGATACAGCTCTGTCCAGTCAGGGCCTTTGAAGAATTTTTAACCGCAATCCAAGTTTTTAGTGGTTTATAGAGGTTGACTTGTGCAATTTTTTTTCCAAATGCTAAAATATTTGATCATACTCCAATCAAAACATTCATTAACCTTTCAAATTAATGTCATAGTTTATATATTCAGTTTAATTTTAAAATAAGAAAACCAAATACTAATCCTTTGTGTAATTATTAGGTTCAGAAATTTGTGTAAATGTAGTATAAATGCAACCGTACTCAAACACATAAAACTGAAAATGTAAAGTATTTTCTCCTTGAAATTAGGTTAAATGTTGTAGAAAGGAGGATACCATAGAAATGCCAACTATAAAAAATCAGTGTTAAACAAAATGAATTAAATTGCATGTTAACCAACTAATATTGACATCCCTAGTTGCCACCAGAACACAGAGGTGAACAGAGGTCAGTGAAACCACTCAATTGACAGTGCCACACACAAAGCCTGAATAACTGATCACAGTGGGTAATCTTAACTGTCTTACTCTATTGATTCACTTTTCTCCATTGACATATTTGCCACTAAACAAGGAATAATACTGATTTATGCTATAAACGTGCACTTTAACAACTCGACGCAGATGATTGAATGTATAATGCTCAGCTCAGTTTTGACCTGAATCCATCTAAAACCCAAAATGTTGATCCCATTAGGAGGAACACTGGGATCTATTCTGCATTCGGTGGAGATGGGCTATAATCTAAGGGAGCCTGTACTATATGTTAATGTATTTTTGATTAACTGCCTCACTAATGTCCCTTCATTGAGAGGAGGGGACGGGGGGAGAAGCGTAAGAGTTTATCATGGTGAAACCTCCCCGTAATATTTTGCTCTTTTACGGTATGAGGAAGCCTGATTAATTCTGATGTCCTAACCTTTTACCTGACAGGAAATTGCTTTGCTAATCAATCAGTCTGGTGACTTTTTTACATTTGAAAAGGGACTGAGCACAGCTAAGGGGAGGAGCTACACAACTATTGAATACTATACAAACAGTAGATAATCCCAGAATTATTGTGAAAAAGAAGTACACTTTATCACTTTTTAAAAAGAGTGTGAAAATGATATACTTCAAAAGAATACACTTGTGTGAACTGGATAATGTTTCCGTACAATTAATTAAATGGTAACTGTAACTCGAAGGACACCAGGAAGAAAATTGTAGACCTGCACCAGGCTGGGAAGAGTGAATCTACAAAAGGCAAGCAGCTTGGTGTGAAATAATCAACTGTGGGAGCAATTGTAAGAAAATGGACGACATACAAGACCACTGATAAATCTCCTTCGATTTGGGGCTCCACGCAAGATCTCATCCCGTGGGGTCAAAATGATCATGAGAACGGTGAGCCAAAATCCCAACTACACGGAGGGACCTGATGAATGACTTGCAAAGAGCTGGGACCAAAGTAACAAAGGCTTACAGGAAACGTTTGACCTCTGTCATTGCCAACAAAGGTTATGTTAAAAAGTATTGAGTTGAACATTTGTTATTGACCAAATACTTATTTTCCACCATAATTTACAAATAAATTCTTTAAAAATCCTACAATGTGATTTCCTGGATTTTTTTTTCTCATTTTGTCTCTCATAGTTGAAGTGTACCTATGATGAAAATTACAGACCTCTCTCATCATTCTAAGTAGGAGAACTTGCATAATCAGTGGCTGACTAAATACCTTTTGGCCCCACTGTACATATAAAACCTGTGAAGTATTTCATTAGTCCCATTCGAGTCATTTTTGTTGGGATTAAACTTCCTGATCTTTAAAAGATGATATCTCTGCTTACGTTGAACTTTATGTGTAATTTCATAAATATCTCTATTTTCATTTACATATGGTTAAAGTGTACAGCCGAATATGTTGACAAACATTTATGGTAAACTAAAATATACTTGAATGTACTTTCTTATGAAACAGGTATTTCAAATATGTTTGTAATGATGAAGATGAAATTTAGTATAAAATATCACAGCAGTTAAAAAAACAATCAAGTACCTCACATGTGCTAGTATGTTACTCAATGCATTAAAAGAAGAGTACTTTAATACATGATTAAAAGAATATTAAAATAAGGAATTCAAATGTAAAACTTTTAACTTGACTATTACAAAGCACACTTTTTAAAAGTGTACCTAAATGTGTGCAGAAACAGTCATGAAAGTGAAGTCTTTAAGAACACTTAAGTGGTCTTTAATTATATTATGGTACAGTACAGTTTTTAAAATATATACTTTTAGGATTTGAAGTACAAATATACATTCAATTCAATTAAGAGTAATATTTCACAAAGGAACATACTCATTGCATTCAATACACAAGTTTAGATCAAAATAATTACAACTAATTAAAAAATAATGGACAATTTCACCTAATATGAGTTTGTTTCCCTCGCTTAGCAACATAGCAACCTTTTGTCACTCGGTGACTGGGCCTTCTTGAAAGAATAAATAATTTTTAAAAGACAATAGGATTCAGAGTGTCTCTTTTTTGCCATGTTAGTGGTATTAACTAGTGATTTCTTTTTACTTAGTATATGCCCCCAATATTAGTTTTTAGAGATAAAACTCTTTACATTCGATTATCATGAAAACAAATCTCAGAGAACGGTCGACTAGGTACCAATGTGTTATTAGAACAAAGGTTCATTTTGCGCCGTAGTTCTCCTTTAACATTGAAATTGCCTGAAAACCTGTCAAAAATAAATAATGTGAAAACAAAAAAAGGAAAATAATTTGAGCACATTTTAAGATTCAGTCCATAGTGAATTACTGGGCAATCAAACATTCATAAAGTATACCAGATTTCAAAGTCATGCTTATGAACAACAGAAATAAATGTGGTGTGCTGAAAAAACAAAATCTATAAACAATATTTTCTACCCAGAGCAGTACATCAGTATGAGAGAAAATTATCAAACATGCTGAAAATTGGCCTGGACTCACAGCTAAGCTATAGTAATATGTCTGCATGGTGCTTTGCACCAATTAAGCTAATAACACTAAATCAATACACACTCAATACAATTTAGGTGTGGGGAAAAAAAAAAGACTTCTGATGTCATGAGCAGCGATCCATCAGACAGAAGTGAAAATGGCTTAAAAACACAATACTTTGACAACAATGCATATAGTATATTGTATATTGCAAGGTTGCATAAGCTTAAAATTATTAGTGTGTGATTTTAATGAACTAATCAGTTTATTATTTAATTACTTTTTTGATCCAGACAGAGTGATAAAGTGAACAATTGCTTAAATTACATCATCAATTATTTCTGGAATGAAATAAGAGCAATAAATTGATGAGAGATATAAACATACAACAACTAAATTCATTCAGAGAGCCGAAGAAGATTACAGTGGAAGGTGTCTCCACTGTGTGTGGGTTCCATATTCCATTCGAGACGCCTGCTCTGTAGAGCACGAGGAGAGAGCTGTCATTTATATCTATAAAACTCCCCTGTGTCTCCACTTCACTTCACCACTCAACCCATAAGGGAATAAATCTGATACAAATCAGAGTGAGATGGATAGAAACGGACAGAGATCAACAGAGCGTTGGGGGAAGATGAAGAAATATGGCAGAATGAAGGGATGAAAATGAAGATAACACAAGAAAGAGAGGGCAAGCACCATAGACTTGTGACAGCAGGAATATTTGCTGGCGGGAAGGTTTTATTATGATTTTGATGTAATATAATACAATCAGCAATGTATTAGAAACAATAGCCACTTACCGACCAGAGGGATTTTTGCAGTTCCTCCTTTAACCATTTTTTTTCTAGTAACCGACCGGACAGTAAGTTGGGGATTTTTTAATTCCTCGGACCGTAGTTTCTTTAACTCTTTCAGTACCTAGTCTAGAGCGAGGACTTTTTTCCCTTTCCTAGGTCTACGTTTATCAGCATCTCTTGGAAGAGGAAATTATAGGACAGTTTAAATATTATTTATATCATTTTTGTGTCAACAAACAATTTTAATTGTTAAAGGAGTAGTTCACTTTACTCACCCCCATGTAATCCAAGATATCATGTCATTCTTTCTTCAGTCGAAAAGAAATTAAGGTTTTTGATGAAAATATTCCAGGATTTTTCTCCATATAATGGACTTCATTGGGAAAGAAACGGTACAAGGTCCAACAAGGTTTGCACTGAAACTGTCTTTTGGACCTTGAACCGTTTGGTTCCCATTGAAGTCCATTATATGGAGAAAATCTTGGAATGTTTTCATCAAAAACCTTAATTTCTTTTCAAAAGTTTTTTTTTTTTTTTTTTTTTAAAGTGAACTAATCCTTTAATAATAACGATACTAAAAAAAAGCACCAAATTAGTAAATTAGAATGATTCTGAAGGATCAAGTGACACTAAAGAGTGGAGTAATGGCTGCTGAAAATTCAGCTTTGCCGTCACAGGAATAAATTATTATAAAATGCAGTAATTATAATAATTAATTGTAATAATAATGTTAAAATAGAGTATATTAAAATAGAGCTTTTATAACATATTGAATAATAATAACAATAATAATTCACAATATTGCTGTTTTTACTGTATTTTCAAACAAATAAATTAAGCCTGGGTAAGAAAAAGTTTCAAAAACTAAGTGAGTAAAAGGTCAAAATAGATTAAAGATTTGAAAAACAGAACCATCGTATGACCATTAGGGATGCACCGATGTATCGGCCGATTGCTTAAAAACAGCTGAGGGGGCAGAAAAACGGTTGTCTGATTGTTACTCATACTGTACTATGTGTGAAGAAATGTTTCTTGTGTTGAATTTAGGGCTGTTAAGATTAATGCGACAATAAGACATTGATGGTTTAAAAAATAGTGGCGTTAGTGGTTATTCTAACACAACAGTGTTGAAACATCTTATAAAAGTGGATTGTGCATAATCAGTCAGTCCCATTAAATAATAATTAAACTGGTCTCGGTATCAGCAGATATCATTCTGAATTATCGGCTTTTGGTCTCGGCAGAGAAATTTAGTATCCTAGATCTCTAATTACCATCTGATGACATCACTTACCATTGTACAACAAAATGCAGCAAAAAAAAGAAAGATGCTGATAAAGAGGCGGATGGGCAGGGGTGCCTCCAGACAAATGAAGTGAGTCACATGCCACTAATAAAGCCTGTGCTGTTAGCAGACGTGCTGATCCGGCACAAATAGCAGGCTAAAACACATGCACAGGCAGAACCACATTTACAGCTTCATTAGTCTGTGATGAGACACTTAAAGGTATAGTTCACCCAAAAAATTATATTCTGTCATCGTTTACAGAAAATGTGAGTTGTTCCAAAACTGTATGAATTTTCATTCTGCTACTGAACACTAAAGAAGATATTTTAAAGAATGTTGGTAACCAAACAGTGGATGGACCCCATTGACTTCCATTCTATTGCATTCTATGGAAGTCAATGGGACCCATCAACTCTGTGGTTACCCATATTCTTCATTCTTGTTCAGTAGAAGAAAAAAATCATTAATTTTGGTTTGGACCAACTTGAGGTTGAGTAAATGATGACAGAATTATCATTTTTGGGTGAACTATTCTTTTAAACACACACTCTACCCCAAACATGCAGCAGGGTACTAATATGCAAAGTGCCTGGGACACACTGGGAGGGTTAATGCTACTAACCCACACTGGCCAGCGAACTAACAAAACCGCACATTGTGACCGCCAATCTTTGTCTATGTGCACACACATAAGCACATCCTAAATTGATGTCTAGGGCAAACACATGACAGGAATCCCATAAGCTGTAAATCGATAGTCTCGGTCTTGCTTTAATTACACATTCTCAGGCTCTCAAGCGGCTCTCTACAGATTTGGCCCACTGGAGGTAATCTTAACAATGAGAGGGGAAATACAGTGGATTATTGCACTGGGAGGACGTTTCTGAACAAGCTGACATTTAAACGACACGACACATATAAAAAAAATTAGAAATCAGAACAGCTGTGAGGAAAAAAACTAGGGAAATTAGCAAAGGAAATAGCAAAGTGCCCTATGGATGTGCTCAATAATTCATGACTAAATATTGCTTCAAGAGGGCAAAAACACTACTTAACATATTCTTACAATCAAATAAAGGAGCTCTGAACTATGGTTTTCCAAAATAATGTTGTTGTTTTTTCCTTCATTTTTTTTAAATGCTACGAGAGAACGTCTCGGGTTATGACTATAACCCTTGTTCCCTGAGAAGGGAACGAGACACTGCGTCGATAAAATCGACTCTTTGGGGACGCTCCCTAAGCGTGCGCCTCTGAAGTATGAATGAAACTAATCCAATCCTGATTGGTGTTGCGTCGTGACGTAACATGTGACGGCATACCCGGAAGTATAAAAGTGACGCTGTCACAACACACACTAGCCTCGCGATGAAGCAAGACGCTCAAGGGTCTGAAAAGGGGGCGTGGCAACACGACGCAGTGTCTCGTTCCCTTCTCAGGGAACAAGGGTTATAGTCATAACCCGAGACGTTCCCTATCGAGGGAACTCAACACTGCGTCGATAAAATCGACTCTTTGGGGAACGAGTACCCACTAGGCCACGCACCGAACAGACCCGCCCCAGAGTGAAACTGATTAGGCACTCAGCAAGGGCCGAGTACGTGTGCACCGGGCGTACTGGGAAGGCTGAGACTGTAAAACCTGATGAAAGTATGCGGGGTAGCCCAGCCGGCTGCCTCACAAATCTCCTGCAGAGGTACTCCCGACAGAAGGGCCCTAGAGGAAGCCATGCCTCTAGTCGAGTGAGCCCTTAAGGCCAAAGGTGAAGGAACCCCACGCACCTTGTAAGCCTCAGTAATAGCCTGGACAATCCAGTTACTTATAGTTTGTTTGGTCGCCGGGAGCCCCCTCTTAGGTGACCCAAAGCATACTAACAACTGGTCAGATCTTCTCCAAGAAGCAGACTTTTCCAAGTATACACTCAAAGCTCTGACGGGGCAGAGCAAGTGAAGCCTCTCTTCTCCCGCCGACACATGAGGTGGAGGATGGAATGCCTGAAGGACTACAGAGCGAGCCGTACTCGAAGGAACTTTAGGCACGTAGCCCGGACTCGGGTGCAAAAAGGCCTTTACTTTGCCAGGGGCAAACTCCAAGCAAGCTGGCGTTACCGCCAGGGCCTGGAGATCTCCCACCCTCTTAAGAGAGGTAATCGCTAAGAGAAAGACCATTTTCAGCGTTAAGTCCTTAGGCGAAGCCGACTCTAAAGGTTCGAAGGGAGCGAGGGACAACCCTTCCAGAACTATTGCCAGATCCCAGGCAGGCACCCTGGACCTGATCGCCGGCCTCATCCTCCAAGCACCACGGAGAAACCTAATGACCAATTGGTGCCTCCCCAGAGGTCCACCATCTACTGGCGCGTGGAAAGCCGAAACGGCAGCCACGTACACCTTAAGAGTGGACGGGGAGAGACCCGCAGAGAAACGATCCTGAAGGAATTCCAGAACTGAAGCCACTGGGCAGTTTACTGGATCCAACCTTCGTTCTCCACACCAAGTGTGAAACACCTTCCACTTGAGGCCATATAATCTCCTGGTAGATGGGGCCCTAGAGCTAAGTATGGTTTCAACCACCTCAGCTGATAAGCCAGCATTTAGGTACTGAACCCCCTCAGAGGCCAGACCCACAGCTTCCACAACTCTGGGCGAGGGTGGAAGATTGTGCCCTCCGCCTGAGACAATAGATCCCTCCTCAGAGGAATCGGCCATGGCGGAGCTATGAGGAGTGATATTATATCCGAGAACCATACTCGTGTCGGCCATCTCGGGGCAACCAGAAGTAGACTGATGCCCTCTTGACGGACCCTCTCCAGGACCCCTGGGAGCAGAGCGATCGGGGGGAAAGCATACAGGCGAAGCCTCGGCCAAGCCTGTACCATGGCATCCAACCCCTTTTTTAGCGGGGCTGGATGTGAGAGGGAGAACCAAAGTGGACAGTGGGACGTCTCTCGAGACGCAAACCGATCCACTTCCATCGGTCCGAACCTCTCCCATATCGACTTCACCACATCCGGATGAAGTCTCCATTCCCCGGGCCTCAGCCCCTGCCTCGACAGGATGTCTGCTCCCCGATTCTGAACCCCTGGGATATATATTGCCCTTATTGACAATATCTTCCCCTGGGACCAAAGGATAATCTGATGCGCCAGTCCGCACAGAGGGCGCGATCTGAGTCCCCCCTGTCGGTTCAGATAGGCCACCACTGACGTATTGTCCGTCCGTATAAGGACGTGGCGACCCTCGATGTCTGGGAGGAAGCTCCTCAAAGCCTTGAATACCGCCATCATCTCCAGGCAATTTATATGCCAAGTGCGATGATGGTCCTGCCACAGACCCCTGGTAAAGCGGCCGTCCATGACCGCGCCCCAGCCCGTAAGGGAGGCGTCTGTCGAAACGGTTTCCCGGCGACATGACACCCCCAACACTGGCCCTTGGGATAGGAACCAAGGCTTCTTCCATATTTGCAGAGACTGAAGGCACTTGCGCGTTACTCTGATCATACGGAACGGATTTCCTTTGGGTGAGAACCCCTTGGTCTTCAACCACCACTGGAGGGGCCTCATGTGAAGGAGGCCCAGAGGAATAATGTTGGATGCCGCTGCCATGAGGCCCAGCATCCTTTGAAAGTGTTTCACAGTGACGGCCTGACCTAGCCTCACCATGGACACCATCGCCAGGATTGACTCGATACGTGCGGGAGACATACGTGCCTGCATTGTAATCGAGTTCCACACGACTCCCAAAAAGGTCGTGCCCTGGGACGGTTCTAGCACACTCTTCTTCAAATTGAGTCTTAACCCCAATTTTTGAATATGGCCAAGAACGACATCTCGATGCCGAACTGCCATCTCCCGAGACTGGGCCAAAATAAGCCAGTCGTCGAGATAACTCAATACGCGAATCCCCTGAAGTCTCAGTGGAGCAAGGGCCACGTCCATACACTTGGTAAATGTGCGGGGAGAGAGTGCTAGGCCGAACGGAAGAACCCGATATTGGTATGCTTCGCCCCCGAAAGCGAACCTCAGGTACCTCCTGTGACAAGGAAGGATGGAGATGTGAAAATAGGCGTCTTTCAGATCTATCGTGACAAACCAGTCCTCGGATCTGATTTGACTCACGATTGTTGGAATGGTCAACATTCTGAATTTGAACTTTCTCAGAGACCGGTTCGACACTCTGAGATCCAAAATTGGCCTTAACCCCCCATCCTTCTTTGGAACTATAAAGTACCGGCTGTAAAACCCGGACTCCCTGTCTACCGGAAGAACACGTTCTATGGCTCCTTTCGACAGCAGAGTCTGTACTTCTTGTTCCAGCACCTGAGCCTGCTCTGGGACCACCGCAGTGAGCACCACCCCAGAGAACTTGGGGGGGCGGTGCGCGAACTGCAGTCTGTACCCAACTCGTATTATCTGCAGGACCCATGGAGATATGCTGGGAAGATGATACCATCCCTCTACAAAATCTGCTAAGGGTACCAGCCTCTCGAGGCTGGCCTCTGGTGTCTTTTCGCTGGAAATTGATGCGGCCCGAAGCGCTGTTAACGGCGGACCTGCATCTTTTCCTAGAGGGCCCCGTTGTGAGAACAACCTCGGTTGTCTCACTGCGGAGGGGGCAGCCCTCTGAAGTCCTGCCTTGGCTAGGACCTCTTTTCCGAAGTCCTCTTAGCCTGAATGACGTCCCTCAGGTCGCCCCTCTGGCTGGAGGACTTCGGTTTTTGGGAGCGTTTCCTCTGTTGCCAAGACCCCGGAGGGGGGGCTCTAGAGGAAACGCTCTCCTTCTGCTCTGCCCTGTGGGAGGAGCTGGCTGATGGCTGGGGCTGATTGCTTTGCCCCCCCCTACTAGATTTGGCCTTCGCTTTCCGGGGGAGGTACTGCTGGAACGCCGCAGATTGTTTTCTCGACTCCTGAAACCTGTCGACAACCGAATTAACGGCGTCGCCGAACAGGCCAGAAGCCGAAAGCGGCGCATCCAGCAGGAAGGACCTATCCTTTTCTTTAATACCGGATAAGTTCAGCCACAGATGCCTCTCCGTGGCCACCATGGCCGCCATAGAGCGGCCAATAGCGCTGGCCGCTTCCCTAGTGGCCCGGAGAGACAAATCTGCGGCCTTCCTCAACTCTGCGACATCTTCAGGAGTAGGCCCCTCCCCCTCATCCAAATCTTTCAGGAGGTCGGCCTGGTATGCCTGCAAAATCGCCATTGAGTGCAGACACGAACCAGCCCGACCCGCCGCCATGTAAGCCCTGCCCACCAATGCAGATGTCTCTCTGCAGGGCTTACTAGGCAACACCGGGGTCTTTAGGGAAGACGCCGATTCGGGAGAGAGATAGCTCGCTAAAGCCTCCTCCACCTTCGGCATCTTCCCATATCCCATATCTCGAGCCCCCATAACATTGCTGTAATCTATTACATTGGGACTCGAAATACGGGACGAATGCGGTCTTTCCCACGTTCTCGAGATCTCTTTATGGAGATCAGGGAAAAACGGCAGACCCCGGCGGTGAGGCTGTGACCTGCGCTGCAGGTAACGCTCGTCCATTTTACTGGTGACTTGCGTTTCCTGCTCATGTTGTGGCCAGCTGATGTTTAGTCTGGCCACAGCGCGTGTCACAACCTCCACCAGCTCCTCATAACCCAGGCCGCGTGATGGCGTGCTGAGATCACGGTCGTCCGCATCGATGCTGAGCACGTCCCCTTCCTCAGAAGTAGACAGCTCAAGCACCGGGACCTGATCGCGGGTAGGAGAAACCGCAGCGCGGGCTCCCACACCACTCTCAGAGGCTGCGGGATCAGCCGATGGCGAGCGAGAAAATGCCTCAGCATTCTCACTCTCCTCCGCCAGATCCCGCTGCGAACCCCAGGATCTCAGTCGCCGCATCGCCTCGACATATGCGGGACCGGAACCCTGGGGAACGCGAGCCTGACCGTGCTCGTCAAAGCACGCCAGCCGGGAGCGCAGCACTCTAATAGGCAAAGCCTCACACATTTCACAAGCAGCCCCCTCGAGAGCTGCCCGTGCGTGCTGCACTCCCAAACAATACACACAGAGAGAGTGTGCGTCCCCACCCGTGATGTAACGAGGACAGGGATGCACACACCTCTTGAATTGTTCACTGGCCATACTTTCTTTCAATAATAAGACAAACAACACCAAATAAGACAGACAGTTTCAACATAAAGCGCTTGCTGAAGAGCGAAAGCTAGTGTGTGTTGTGACAGCGTCACTTTTATACTTCCGGGTATGCCGTCACATGTTACGTCACGACGCAACACCAATCAGGATTGGATTAGTTTCATTCATACTTCAGAGGCGCACGCTTAGGGAGCGTCCCCAAAGAGTCGATTTTATCGACGCAGTGTTGAGTTCCCTCGATAGGGAACAACAACTTTTTGGATTTAAAGAAACAAAAAAAAAATGTTTGGATTTAATGGGAAACATTCAACAATCAAGTTTGTATAATTGATTTCGGCTTGTTAAATTTGTGTTTGCCTTGTTTGAGCCTTACAAACTGAAGAAACTATTTTTGAAGAAGATCTTTTGATTGTGATGTAGCAGCCACATGCATGAAAAACAAATCAATCTTTCCTTTGTTGCAATCACGAGATTCACACAAGACTCCCATGAATCAATTATGTGGCAGGCCAGTTTTAAAAATAAAATGGCATCACTTCAGAAGTTTTGGCACTCAACTTCATAACCTGGATGGTTTGTAGGCAGTGTCACTGTCACTTCTGGCTTTATGTTATAGGTCAAGCGCTGTGGTTCACTCTTTGATGTCCAGTATGCA
This sequence comes from Pimephales promelas, assembly GCF_016745375.1. Next base: position 886,766 of record NW_024121510.1, on the reverse strand, counting down.
TCAAAGCATTTTATGAACAGAGTCAGACATAGAAGATTCCCAGCTATTGAAATCACAGCAAATGAACCTTGTTGTCTTGTGCCAGAGGGCATGCACATGGATTCCTAATTTGGGGCATTGCCAATGGATTCAGATTTACGGTGAGCAGATCCACGGATGTAGACTGTGGAGCAAGAGATGGGCAAATCTCTGCTTTAGAAATCAACATTTCTTTTTTAGAACCACAATTGTAATACTCTTCAAATACACCTCTTTTTCACACTACACATAAAAATGGAAGAGAAAGTATTTTTCACATTTAAAAAAAATACACCCTTCACTTTAGCATACTTAGCAATTTATAACATGAAAACAAGGTTTCGTGACTCACATGATAAGAGTGTGTGGAAAAATTACACACAATTATATATAGTCACATTTTATAAATGTATCTTAATAATTTTATCTTAATCCTAAGTTTCCATCTAAGCGTAACTCAACACGCAAAAAAGCTGAGCTAATGAATAGGGCTGCCTCTTTAATAGCGCTAATTTGCTCCATGATTATGTGTTATGGAACATTTATCAGCCTGGGTCGCTCAGGTGAGCCATCCAGCTTGAAGGATCTTCTGCAACAGTGATACTGACGTACACTATAAATGAAGGTAGCGGCTGCTTATAAAAAGCTGATTGCTTTAATTTGCCTGCAACACAATGCTGCTTTTTCATAGACAAGAATGAAGAATGCAAAAGAGAAAAGGATAGACAAGAAGGAGAGTGGGAGAATGAGCACATTATTCTTGTCTTCACTTTTTCAGTCTTTAAAAAATGTGATGTTTGGAATAATATAAATCTAGCCACATGCATCATACTGACGCCACACCATAGTGCTCATTCAATGGCAACCCAGTGCAATACAGTCATTAAAGCTGCAGTAGGTAAATTTTGTAAACAAACATTTTACATATTTTTTAAAACTGTCATTATGTCCTGACAGTAGACTATGAGACAGATAATCTGTGAGAAAAAAAAAACAAAAAAAACTGGCTCCTCCCAGTGGAGCTAATGCCATTTGCAGAAATACCCACTCCTGGTCAGAAACAACCAATCAGAGCCAGGAGGGATGTCTTAGCAGTGTCAATCACGCTCGAGTATGCGCTGATCACACCCCTCTCTTGCACAGTGAACCATCATTCAAACCAAACTCAAGATTGCCGGTGTGCTATAGCTGTGCTAATGGCAGAGAAACAACCTAAACTGACAATTTCTCGAGTGGCACCTGCTCATAAAACAAAGAAGGGTAAAAGGAAAAAAAAAAATGGTGACAATAAACAAGCGAAAAAGAAAGAATTAGACAGAGCCCATTGACTCAAAACTCAAAACTCTAGCCGCGTTACATGTAGATAAAATGTCACACACTGTACGAAGCAACACAGTCTTTAGGGTCTAAATGAAAAGTTTGTAATATACTTTAATTAAAAATGAACTTGTATAAAAATGGCATTATATGACCCCTTTAAGATCTAAAGAGACTTAAAATGGTGATCTGGACCTATAGGCTGAAGGCACTGATGAAGGGTCAATAGGGAACTGGTGAGATCAAAGGTCTCTAATAATGGGTAAAAATAAAAAATTGATCGAATCACACAAAGGATGTTCAGAGAGCATTTTTACTAAGGCGGATGTCTAAGACTGATCATTTTCTGCAGATTGTGTCCAGTGGGGCACAATTAAACACACTATCCATCCATCATGTTTATCACTCCAGGAGTGATTGGAGTAGTCCAACAGGTAAACACTGCAAATGTTTATTCTTTTGAGATTGCATGGGAAGTTGACAGCTTTCTGTTCCTTCTGACCTCTGTTGGCTTTCGTAAACTTGTAAATATGACATTATGTATAATCTTTCTCTACCAGACACACGCATGCAAAGGACATTCAAACTCACAAATGCACTCAAGCCTATCACACTGACCATGCAAGACTGTCCCAGGTCTCCCTGAAGCTTCCTCCAATGGTCAATGGTGGACCCTATATTTATCTTACTTAGAATCCGCCGTTTTTTTTTATTTTTTTTTTATCTCTGCTCTTTCCTCTACAGACTTTCTCTTTCGTCCAAACTTTAGAGTAGGGGCAAACAGGGGCCGCTTGCTGCTGTCGTTTATATTTTTATCCATTGCTTTATCCATTGCTGATCTGACGCTACTTAGCTAGCTACCATAGACTGCCTGTCAGCTGTTTGCTCGTGGTCTAGCGCAAGGAGGGGGGCGGGGTCGGGTGCGGTTGGGTTGGAGACGCGAGCGTCAGGCAGAGTTTCAAGTGGAGTTGGTGATTGGATGAGCGCAGTTGACCAATGTAAGCTGCCCGGCCGGACAGCTTACATTGGTCAACTTCTCTGCGGCTGTACAGCCAATAGAATGAATGGATTTTTTTCATTCTTTTTTCTATTCATATTGTTAGGATTGTACTTTATAACCATAACCAGCATATAAATGAGGATATTAATAACGAACAATCTTTGAAATCGTATACCATAGCTTTAATGCTTTAATAACAATAACATTTAGTCATTTAGCTGACGCTTTTATCCCAAGCGACTTACAACTGAGGACTAACCAAGTCATCGTGAAGAGGCAAAAACAACGCAGGAAGTGCTCAAAATACAAAGTTCAGACATTGCTTGGAGTAGCATAAACCAGATAAGCGAGGGTTTAAAGGAAAAAGGAAAGAATTTTATTTATTTATTCATTTTTATGTTAAGTGCTCACGGAAGAGATGAGTTTTCAGTTGAATGCTGTCAGGGATTCTGTATTCCGGATGATTATGTGCAGATCATTCCACAAGCATGGTACCGTGAATGAAAATGTTCTGGAGAGTGATTTTGAGGCTCTTTGTGATGGTACCACGAGCCGTCGCTCATTGACTGATTGTAGGCTTCTGGTAGGGATAATTTAGGGTAGGGTTGGGTTTTGTTTACATCCCATTACATTACATTACATTTTATTTATTGTTTTTGGTTGTTTTGTTCATATTGTGGATTTTTTTTAAAATGTTTTCCATTTTCAGTGTTAAAAAGTCTTTAGAAATAAAAGTTTATTGATCTTTGAAAATATGCACATGCATTATTATGCCATTATCATTATTTTTGATGTAAATGGTCTCGGAACGACAATATTACCGTTTATCGCAATAATTTCTTGGACAATTTATTGTGCAGCAAAATTTGTTATAGTGACAGGCCTAGTGCCTGCAGGGAATGAAGCTTCTTGACCCAATCCAAAAAGTCCTATGTATAGTGTGAGCAGCCCACTTTAAAGTCCCAGAGTGTTTTACAGCCAGTTACTGTCGCTTTTACATAACCTGCTCTCATGGGACGCCTCAGTCTTTGATAGGTTTAGTTCAACACTAATTAGTCTGACAGTCTGGGAAAACAAACAAAAGCAATGCTGATTAGTTAATTATAAGATATAAGACAGTTTGAAGAGCTATTCTAATATGTAATTGCATCTTTGTTTTAGACAAAGTGCATTTCTAAATTGATTGCTGAATTGTTTTATTCCTCTATAAGGAGCCTATTCAAACTGGCATGTTTCCTGACACATTTTCGAGTCAAGTGGATTTTGAATTCAGTGTACACATTTTTTTATCATTTTTATCTTTGAAAAATAAAGTTGCATTAATATTGTATATTAAAAAAAAAAAATGTTAATCTAAAATGGCAGTAGCCACACATTCACATTTGTCTAAATTTGCTAAGTCCAATAGTCACACTAAAAATAAATAAAAGTAAAAATGTATATACAATTTATATACAAGAGTTACAAGAGTATAAAAAAAAAGTTCTGATCCTGGCCCATGTTTCCTAATTCTGGGCAATGCTTCCTGATCCCATCCTCATCTTTACTGACCATTTCCTGTCCTTGCTACTATCAATAAATAATTCAAAAACAACAACTTGGCTCAACAGCTTCAAATTTTGTAGTCAGCAGTTAATTCCAGGTGCTTGAGCTCAGTTTGATAGTGAGAAAAATCAGCACTGATGGGCGCTAAATTAAAATGCCAGCACAAACCGCGTGACTAAGAAGCAATCGGGCTGCGCTGATGCCTCCGCTGTGGCAGCCGGGAATGTAGCGCGTGGCCTGGAGACTAGGGCTTGCTCTTAGGCAGCAGCAGCAGTGCTCCTGGAGTGTGGCCACATGGGAAATTACTTCAGGGAAACGCTGCCTGAAGCATGAAATTGAACCCATCCGGTGCATCTGACTGTATCCCTCCATAATATTTAAAATAATTATGTAGGAAAACTCCAGAGCAAGGTTATAATAGGCCCAGGTCTTTGTTTCCTGGCTAAACTTGTCAGTTGTCACCTATCAATATAAAAGCAGCACTGATAAGACTCTTGCGAATTGATAATGGAAACCTACGCAAAGACGTTTTTATGCAAAACAAATTAAATAACACTTATGAAAAGTATAAAAACGCATATTGAGATGAATAATATGAAATTTGTTGTTACATTTCTTAGGGTAATCTGAAAAGATAACTTCTGAGACACAAATTGACTTATTTTCAATATAAATAGACATGTCAAAGATTAGAAACAACATTGATTTTGGAGCATTGATCATTTTTGTGCCGCAATGAATTTAACTTTTTCTCTATCACTTACTGTTTATGGCTGTTTTTGCCCCATTGACTTCCATTATAACAACGGAAGATAAAGCTCCACTGAAGGCGAGGAGGATTCGGAGGATCCTGGATCTGTGTGCCTACATGGGGCTACTGATTTTGGCCGGCGTCTACAGGTCCAGAGGGGAGTCCACACGTTGCCTGTGGGATGATCAATTTCTAGAGCCATCATGTCCCTCTCAAGATTCTCCCAATCCACCCAGATCCAGGATCCTCCGAATCCTCCTCGCCTTCAGTGGAAGCTAGAGAAGATGGTGCCACAGCCAAATCAGGATCTGAATCTCTCCAGAGACTCTCCTGAATCTGTGGTGTCAGAGGGAGAAGACAATACTTCCTGCAGCTCGCTGGAGGGGTCAGACTGCATAATCAACTCTAAAACTTCACTACTAATGTTGCCCTTTCTCATGTTGCTTGCTGCTCTTCTCACCATCAAATGACCAGCAGGCTTTCATGCAAGTGTTCACCCGAAGCAACCCAAAGGGAGCAAAGTTCAAAGAATGGAATAGTATCTTACATAATATGCAGTTAAATCAGTTGTTTGCTATTTGATTAATTAAATGCTACTTAAAATGTACCTGTGACTCTGTTTGCTATACACACCCTGACGAAGGCATTCATTTTTTTTTAAAGATGCCTCGTTCCTGTGGCTCATGCTGAGCCACACTCAGCGAGGGGGACTGCCATTTCACCCACGTTTCCTGCCTGGGTAAGAATCATGCAGCTCTCGCGCTCGCTGATGGTGGTTGCCATCATTGCGAGCTATTTCCCATGGTGCCTCCGTAAAAAGCGCCGTACTCAACGGGTCCCGAGCCTTCTCCAGCCCACGAGAGCTCGCCGGTTCACCCGCCAGCTTCACTCGAGTCACTCACCAATGGACAACACCCGTTGTTATCATTTTATGTATCTTTGCAAGAAATACATTTTTCCTTTCTTACTTTTCAAATAAAAATCAGTTTTGTCATTCTAATCATTCTAATGCGCAACATGGGTCTAAAATGACCCGTATTCATGTTTCTTTCCTGAATATTTGAAAGAAATGTATTTTATCATTTATTAATCCAGGTATCCATTAAATATCTTGTTTTTGATTTCCACAAATCATTATGTTTATTTTTTAAAGTAATAATTAGGGCATCAAAATGGGTAGTAGGAGGAGAGCGCTTGGCTTCTGGGATGCGACTACCACCAATCAGAGCATACATGGATGACATGACAACCACGACTACAACAGTAGCCTGCACTAATCGGTTATTGGGTGAGTTAACCGATAATATTGAATGGGCAACGAATGCAATTTAAGCCCTCTAAATCAAGGATCACCTCGATAGTTAAAGGAAAGGTAGTAGATAAAACATTTCATTAATGGTGAGGCAATACCAACAGTTTCTGAGAAGCCAGTGAAGAGTCTTGGGAGATGGTACGATGGGGATCTAAAGGACATAGCTGAGGGATGGGTTGAAGAGCATGAACAGCTATGCTCTTCCAGGCAAACTAAAACTGTGGTGCTTTCAGTTTGTTCTACTCCCGAGGTTGCTGTGGCCACTGACTGTGTACAAGGTTTATTTGACAACAGTGGATAAGCTGGAAGCGTTAATAAGTTCATACATCAGGAAATGGTTGGGAGTTCCACACTGCCTTAGCAGAGAGGGACTTTATAGTAAAGGAATATTGCAGCTGCCAGTCTCTGCTTTAACCGAGGAGTTTAAGTGCGCCAAGGTCAGACTGGAAATGACCTTAGTAGAGTCTGCGTGACAAATGTATTACGGAGGCAGCACCTGTGTTAAAAACTGGTAGAAAGTGGTCAGCAAAGAAATCTGCCCTTCAAACTGGGGATATCGTGGGACAGGCACAGCATGGAAGAGGGGGTTTTGGGCTCAGTTTAGCTTTTCCTAAATGGACCTGCAGCTCAAAGGAGGAAGATGGTAGTCAACAGGGTGCGAAAGCAGGAGGAGAGGAAGAGGTGTATAAAGGCAATTTCTTAGGCCAAGTAGGGAGAGTGGATGAGATGGGAGAGTGTAGAACAATGCAAAAATGGGCTGGCAAGACCTTTGGTGAATGGAAGAGAGTAGGATCAGTTTCAAGTCAACATATGTTCTGCCATCACCACAGAACCTAAACTCTGGGTTGGAGAGGATCCTTCTTGTCCTTTGTGTTCATCACTTGCCACATTAAGACACATATTGACAGGATGTAAGGTGGGTCATAGCCAAAGTCGGTTTACTTGGCGCCATGACCAAGTACTGCAGTGTTTAGTTTTAGCATTGGAAGGCAAGCGTAACATGATCAATAAGTTGCCACCAGTGCTAGCAAAACATTACAAACAGAAGACAATATTCCTCCACCCAGGCGAGCAACCACCAAGAAAAGGTGTTAAAACCAATTCTCGCCCAAGACAACTGGAAGCTGCTAGGGACTAGAAAATGTTGGGTGATCTTGATCAACGGCTTATTTTTCCACCTGAGATTGCAACCACTAAACTCCGACCAGATATTGCTTTGTGGTCTGGATCACTACGCATTGTGCAACTGAATTTTCGAACTACTTTGCGGCCGTCATCTTGTTCCAGGTCCGACTCCGGTTCAAACTGATGCGGTTGCACAGATGTGTCCTCAGACACTCTTGCTGCCATTTTTTCTCCAAAATATACCCTCTACTGTTGTCAAGGCAACACTCCACGTGCGTTGTGCAAAATGCCCGCAGAACAGAGGGGCGGGGTGAGCGAGGCTCAGTATCATTTAAAGGCATATGCACTAAAATGACGTGCTGAAAACAGAGTTGTTTTTGACCAGGTAAAATGAGGGTTTTATTACTATACTAATGAGTATATGAATGACTTTTTAATTGAAGTATATTACAAACTTTTCATTTAGACCCTAAAGAATCAAATTAACTTGTACAAAAATGGCATTATATGACCTCTTTAAGAGATTTGAGACTGTTAAGAATCTATGAATGTTAAGAATTTAAAGACTGTTAAGAGTATTTGAGTGTTAAGAGAATTGAGAATGTGAGTACCATTTGTTTTAATTTGTGAAATGTTTGTTTCTAAATATCCCATTGGTATATTTGAACCTCTGACACTGATTTTGACTGCCCTTTTCAGTTGGTTTTCCTGATTGTAAATATATTGTAAATATAGATTTTTGGGAAAGTAGGGAATTTGATGTCATTCTTTTTTTTTTTTTTTTAAACTGTTTAAACTCTGTTTTTGGTTAAGGAGTTAGCTTTACAAATTGTATTCTCATTTTCTTTGTTTAGGGTTTAGGAAAGATGTTTAAAGACCAGGTTGTTTGTGTTTGTTATTTTGGCTTGGTCAGCTCCTGAATCATGAGTCCAAAATTAAGAAAATAAACAACTTTTCCACAACAGAATATAAAAATGAAACTTGTTTGAATATCTAATCTTTGAAAAAGCATATCAAGAAAAACTAAATTTTTAACATTTCCTAAGAAAATATTTGTTTTTAAGGTGTCGCTATGGGGCTACTAGGGTACACTGGTTGGTTGAAAGGGCTTTTGTAGGTGGTTTAGCTGTTGATTTAAAAATAAATAAATAAACAAACAAATTCATTCATTCATTCATTCATTAAATTGTTAATACATTATTTAAAATGAATGCTGTTCTTTTGAACTGTCAGTTCATCAAAGAATCCTGAAAAAAGTATTAGTTTCAACAAACAAAATTAAGCTTAAACTTGAGTTTCAAGAGCTCCAAATCAGCATAGAATGATTTCTGAATCATCATATGGCACAGAGTAATGACTGCTGAAAAACAGTAGCATTTAAACAAAACAGTAGTAGTATATAAACAAAGAAGTTTGACCAGAGATCCTATGCAAATCCGTCCTGCAACAGCTGAAAGGGCCATGAAATAACTCTTTACCCAACCCCAATTTTCTGTCTCTCTCTCTCTCTCTCTCACACACACACACACACACACACGCACACACACAAACAGTGTGCCTTTGGAATACACGTAAACACACACTTCATCAAGCTGATTAATATCCACCCAATCAAGGCAAGGTACCCATCTCATTTTTCATAATCATGCCAGCATATGATCCCAGATTCATTTTTGTACAAGGACCTGAGTCATGTCCACATGCTCCTGTTTATTATATTTTAATGCAACCATAATGACTGCCCTGCTGTTCCCATTGATCAAGATATGCCATACTGAGAATACTGAGAAAGATATGCCTGGGTCGTTTTTCAATATTACTCAGTTAATATTACCAGGTTGAGCTCAACATGATAGTCTGCTGTAATAGTATGATAGTACTTATACTCTGCATTTCCAGAGGGAGGCTAATGTTGAGGAATTTAGACCTATTCAAGGCACAAAGAGGGGTTTGTGTAAAGAAGCTGTGAAGAACTATGATTCATGTGACTCTGTGTGACTTTGCTCAGATAGAAGGAGGAGGACCTCTGTAGAGGCCACCAAACAAAGCTAAGAGCAATTGTGAAAAGCAATCTAACACAGACAAGGGATATTGGGAAATGTGTCTGGATACAGCTGCAAGCTTTGACCTTGGACTAGTGGGAATACATCTATGTATTTGTGTGTATGTCTCAAAGCCATACAAATTATTTTACCTCAATGCATTGGATTAGCATTTATATATTCATGTAGGCTGATTTGGATGTACATTAACAAGCAAATCAAGCAAAAATAGTTTCTGCAAAAAATAATTTGGTGGTGAAATCCACATCATATTTGAGACAAATGTAATAGAACACACATATGTCAATATGGTGATGGTCTCTGTGGGTGGGAGATTTGAAACTAGCACAACTTCCATCCCTTAATGGCACAAGTGTCAGTCATTCTCATTCCACTTCATTTTTAGATACATCCAGAATATGAACATACCAAAGAAGAGAGGCAGAAGGATGTACCCAATAATAATGATTGTTACACCCTAAAAAATGCTGGGTTGGTTTAACCCAATTTTGGGTCAAATATGGACAAACTCAAACATTATATTGGGTTAAAAATTTAATTTAAAAATGTAACCCAATGGCTGGATTTGTCCATATTTGACCCCAAAATTGGGTTAAAACCACCCAGCATTTTTTAGAGTGTAGGACCAAATGCAAAATGCAATGCAAATGCAAAATAAAAAAAATAAAAAAAGACCATATCATGATTCATGACCTTTTATATCACAAGATTTACTTTTGGTATCTGCTATTTGGTAGATATCTGGACAATACCGAGAAAAAAAAATAATTATAGTAATAGCCAAATTAAGTCATAGGTATCAGTAATCTGGAGAAGAAGTAAAAAAAAAAATAAAAAAAAACTATGCAAACAAGATTATAAAATTTAAGGGAAGTTCAAGGTAAATGCATTGGATTGTAGGCTACAGTATTGAGCACAGTTTACACTGTTGCAAACTGAACATTTTGGCAATGTGATAGGTCATTCTGATATTCTATGCATACAGAAAATGTACATACTGTGCAGAGTGAGCATACTATATGCCATTGTAGTATACATTTCCAAACATAGCCTTCGTCTCCCTCCCTTCCTGGCCAGGATACTGTAGCCAGAGGAAAAAACAGTCAAATCACAGTAGATCTGATCTTGTGATCATTGAACTGGAAGCTCCACGATACTTTGGATATTGGCAAAGAGAGAAAAGTGAGCCAGAAACTGCCCCTGATGCAGTAATGAAGTAACAACTGAATCAGAGCACAAAGAATGGGTAAAATGTGATTTGCTCATGATCTGAGTGGACAATATAAATTACTAGTACACAAGTGAGGGGTATGCCGAGGAGAGTGAGCATTACTTCTGCCAATTAGCAGCTGGAGCCTAATTCAGCCAAAGGCAAAATCACATCACATGGCCAGAGAGAAAGGCTCAGTCCACAGCTTACATTACAATTACAATCATTGAGATTGCCAAACAGCCACAGGCGATTCTTGGTAGAAAAACAAACTAAAAAGAACTGGATGCATGCAAATAAAAGTCAAAACTCCACTAGCATTATTTTGGTTTAATGTGCATGACAAATAGGTTTACAACAACAAAGAAGGCTGTTTCAATATAAGGATGTGTGCAGTAATCTGAGTATTTACACCTGCTTTTGACAGTAGACACCTTAAGGGGGAGCTCCAAATGATGTTAATCAATCCTGATTTAATTGAAACTGCAATCCGTAGCTTTTTTGGGGTTGAAAATTATCCAAAACACATATTTGAGAAAATACATAACCAGCCAGTGTTCAAAACTATCTGCTTGCCTTAGCTCGATTCAAAGCGGTAAGCTTATAATAATGTTTTTATTTTTTTATTTCCAGTGGTACTGGTGGTTTTCCACAGGAGATTCAAGCATGTCTTTGTGTCATTACGCCACATAAAGAAGGAGTCTCGGCTAGGAAGCTACTGTATGTTGTGTGTGAGGATTCTGGAGGTGAATATTTATAGCCTTTTCTCACAGCACTTGATATAATTAAACTTATCATTTTGATGGCGGATCCAGAAAAGTTCAAACAACCATCACCAGTGACAACTAGTTGTAAAATGCATAAGACTTCGTTCGGATTGCGGAGTGGCTACATAAAAAAGAGAGACTTCGAAAAACAAGGATAAATATCGGAAGGACATTACAATGTTGTCACGCCATGCTGACGTTGTTAACATTAACAATTTGACAACAAAGTATAATTTGTACGGTTTTGCATGATATGATAAATTATACGCAATTTTTAGATCAGCGCGATTTACTGCAATGTCAAAACCAGAACAAAACTGGATGTTTCGGTAACGCTTCCTTTTACAGTCCAGTTACCCATGTAAATACTATGTACTTATTTTAGTAACTACAATTACTGGGTAATAACTAGTACTAACCCTGAACCTACCCCTAAACCTACCCCTGTTCCATGTACTTACCTTATATTAGCCAGTACTTTCTAGGTAAGTACACTGTAAGTACACTATAACTACTGTACTGTAAAAGGAAGCGTTACCGATGTTTCTTACTAGTTCAGATGACATTTCTGGTGAAAATTATTCTGTTGGTCATACTTCCAAAAAGAATAATCTGTGATTCTGAATAGGGATGGGCGATGTGGACTTAAAAATATATCACGAAATTCTGACATTTATTGCGATAACGATATCAATGACGAACGATATAAGTATAATATCATATTCACCACTGTTTTTGGCTACAAGTGATGGCTGCATGCAAAGTAAAATGTACCCTTCATCAAATAAGCTCCTATAGAATACCAATTACCGTTCATAAAATAATAAAAAAAAGATAATGTTTAAATGGTATATAAACTATACTGAAAAACATCACGCATTAATATTTCAAATAATTTACCAGTTTGAAAGGTAAAAAAGAAACAACGAATACACTAAGGATTCACTATGAGCTGGTGGGTTCATGAATATGATCACGTCCGCGTTTGAACATTCGTTTCTGCTTGCGCATAAAAGCTGAATAATTCCAAGTGAACTCCATTATTTTTACAGAAAAATACAACAATATAATATAATTTACATGGAGAGGTAACGTACACTTCAATTCTACGTGGTATGTAAGATTCTCTCACCTCGAGTGTGTGAGAAACACTGAGCGCTCTCAGCGAGTCGTGCGCCTCACACTAGTGTATACATTGAGATGAACTGATATAGTGGGCTTTATGGATCACTTGACGGAGAGCGAAACTCAAGTGCTCAGTCAGTGTTCGGCGAGATGGGCGGGTGAAGATTGTAGAGGTAGTTACTCGTTTAGCCATAAAATTCACCTCAGCTTTACATGCACCTTCCGCCATGGTTCACATCCGCCTTCTGCCAAGCAGCGAACGGGTCCTGCCATAGACTTCATAGTTATTATCGTAGGAAAATTTATTCTTATCGTGAGGAAAATTTTTACCGGTATATTGCAAAGGATAATATATCAACCATCCCTACCGGCACGGTGACTGACAGCCTCGCACTCTCCTCAAACAGTGTGTTCATCCACACTGTGTGGTGTTGAAGTACAACTCAGGTAAAGTTTATAATTCCACGAATGACTGCAGATTTTGAACAGAGATGGCGACAAAGAGGAAAAACTGCAGACTGTAGCTTTAAATAAATGAGCAATAACGCATACAGAAGGATTATTTGCCAACAAACACTCCTATAAGCCTGACTTTTCCTGTTACTTTATCAAGAAAACATTTTGATTCAAAATAAAGTGCTCTTATTAAAAGAGCAACTCGCTGCTCTTTATTATGTGTTGGACATCACTGACTATTTACTTGATTAATTACTTGAAACCCCTTGACATAATGCTTGCTAAATGAAGAAATAATTCAAGGCTATATAACTATGCTCTAATTCATTAGTTCACATTTATATTTACACTACTGTTCAAAAGTTTGATGAGGTAATAATTTAATGTTTTTTTTTAAAAAAAAAGAAAATTAATTTTCGGCATCATAAAAAAACATGCACAAACACTCACTGTACTCACTGCAGGTGGAGTCTGCTTCATCCGAACCATCTGGACACTCCGGTTCTCCGTCACACCTCCATCGAGCCGGGACACACTGCCCATTCTTACAAGCAAAGTCTGTCGTAGCGCATGTCTTTTTTGCTGTTCAAGAAAAGAGAGGAAGGTAAGTACAGGGGCATACACAATAACACAAGAGGTTTTGGTGCAAACCAAATTTAAAGTTTAGTTCAGATGTACCTGCTTTTTCACATGTCAAGCTTAAGTGGAAGGTGAAATTACTTCAACAACAATGAAACAAACCACCACGCTTCTAAATCTAGTCTGCTGGAGACGGCAAGAAAATTGGATCACTTGAGAAACAATGGTAGACTCGCACTTGATAACAACTGTTCTGGTTCAGAAATAAAGTCTTGAGCAGTAAAAGACTCATGCTTTAGAGTCAAACAACAAACAGCAAACACTATGAGGCTAAGTGCACTGTGTGTCGCTGTCATTTCTTCCAGTCGTGTTTATAGTTTAATTGGGAAGAGAGTTCGAATTAATTCAACACAGAGCTCCATTGGGAGCAATTACAAACACCCAGGTACACATCACTGTGAATTTATGAACCTTACTTTCGTTTTTGTATGCGTGAGATAAAGACTGCTTTGCTTTAAGTCAAGTAAATTTGTAGCAGGGGTAAAGGAGCCTAAAGGGAGAGCAATTGATGATGTTGTCAGCTCTCTGGGAGGGAGACCAATAAGAGCCAATTCAGTCAGTGATTTAACACATGTTCGGCTTTATCATGTGCGTCAATTGAACACATGTAAACGCCTGGTCTGGGTGTACTATTCTTGTATGCCAAATTTAGTTCTGTTTTTTTCTTTTCTTACAATCAATATACCTACAGTAAATCAATAAGCTGGACCATCATACTCACATGCTATGGAGTATGACTATGGACATGGAGCCAAACTATGAAAAATATTATTTGTGCTATCAGTCCCACTTTATATTAAGTGGCTTTCAGTACTATGTACTTACATCAAAAAATAAAGTACAATGTATTATTGTGTTCCTGTTTGTTTGCTTCTATTGAGGTACGGTTAAGGTTAGGGACAGGTGTAGTGGTGTGGGTCAGTTTAAAGGTAGGTTAAGGTGTGAGGGAAGGGTCAACTGTGATTAGAAATGTAATTTCATTAATTAATTATAGCTGTAATTACATCCTGGTATTTTTAAAATTTATAAATACAAATGTAAAACATGTATGTACACAATAAGTCCATTGTATCAAATTATTAATTTCAATGTAAGTGCATAGTACTTAAAGCCACTTAATATAGACCATTTTGCAAGATGTAAACACTGGTCCAGAAGCACTTCCTGTTTCAGTTTTTCAACACTAAATAAAAGCTGGGATAAAATACAACCAACAGAACATATAAAACTCAATCAAAAAGTTAAACAAATATCTTTAAGATGTTTTCTTTACATGCGAAATAAAGAAAACGGTTACAAACTGAAACAGGAAGTGTTTCTGGACCAGTGTTGTTTACATCTTGCAAAATGGTCTATAAAGTGGGTCCGTGCTATCAAATAAAAAGGAGAAAGTTATTTAAGAGGCTGAGGAAGTTATTTCCTCCTAACAAAAATGTTAATAATGTGCACCGAATCGAATGTGCACATTAGGGCCAAAAAAGGGCATTACCAACATAAATATGGTCAATTAGAATACATTGACTTTTCAAAAGTTCAACAAATATACAATAGTGTATACTTATCTAATATAAAACAATATAAACAATATAAAACTTACTCGAATAGTGTACAGAGATCTAATATAAAACAGCTCTGATATTGTTTAATAGAAAAAAACTGTAAATATTAGATGAAGTACTAAAATTAATTCAACTAAAAATTTAGGCTTAATAAAATTCACACAAAAATGACTAAAGCACACAAAATTAAATACAACTAAAATTAAAATGGAAAATAAAAATAAAAAGTCAAACAGAAAAAGGGTCTAAAATCATGAAACCAACCAAAAGAGAGCAGAAAATGGTCCAACAGTCATTGAGTTGAAACTGATCTGAAAAAAAGAGATATTCTGCGAAATTCTTCTCTGCAACAGTGATCAAATCCCAGGCCCTAGCCTCCCATCAGAACAAGAGGATTTCATCTAAGTCTCCCATATCTCCCCAGCCAAGCTACCTTACACTGAAACAAGCATAGAGATTTACCAACTCACACATCACAAGGCCATGTTCCCCAGCCTCTTATCTTCCTCTGGAACCAGAGCCACTATGTTATGGGTTGAACACCTCTGAAGACTACAGAGAGAGCTGGTTAGTGAGCCATGAGCAGCACTTAATTACCAAAGATCCTTCACTAGCCTTATCTCAAGGACAAAGCTTGACCTTGTCACACCTTTCATTCCTTTCAAGCTGAACATAATATTAATTTTCTAAAAATGTGAGGTGTGTAATTTTGTTCAGTGTTAAAGTAAGCCAGTCGTAGGTTGACTCCACAAAATAATATTGTGGAAATTTTGGTTGATACAAATAACTACAATAATTCACAATTCTGTTTTAATGGTTTAATTCAAATATGTTTTATTTGAAAAGTTTATTTTGAAACTTGAGGTTTACTGTTTAAATTAAAACATGCACGAAAGTGTGATGTATATAAAAAAATGTGTTTTAATAAACTGTATAATTATTATTAGTAACAATTTTCATAATGTCATCAAGGTAAACCAAACCAAATATTTAATATTCACAGGTCACTAGTCCAAGACTTGAAGTGTACAGCCCTATATTTCTAATTTATTCATCCAAATTTTACTAAATTTCTGTGACATTTCACGTTATACAGTAAATCCCATTTTTATGACTGGATTCCACAATTTCTGCATTTCTGCTCAAAATCATATTATATTATATTAATTATATCATATTTTTTGTAATGTAGAAAACAGTCTTTCTTATCTCACAAACACAAAATATAGACCTAGAGTGAATCATTGAAATAAATAAATTATAAATGCCTACAGGAAAAAATCGTATAAAAGTCAAATGGAAAACAAATAAAATATCATACAGGCTGTGAGTAAACTTCTGTCTTATAAAAATATAAAGTTATTTTAAGTTATTTCTTATAAGAAAATGTTTTTCATTAAGTACAGTACAGTCAACATTTGAAGTGGATCATCAAAACCTTACATCAAAATTATACATGAATTTTTAACAAAACCTGTTCTTGTCTTAGGACAACTTTGATTAACTTTTTGATCCACTTCAAATGTTGACTACTGTATATTTTAAAATATTCTTTCTCCAAACAGCAGCAGAAACTGTTTAAAACACATAGAACATTTTTTTACTAGTGCCACTGCCACTAGACGCACAGAAATACGAGCCCGTTCTCATCCTTTAGCGTCACATATAACGCTATATGACAAAACGGCGCTATACTACGCACATGGCACCCTTTATCGTTAATATTCACGCGAACCCAAGGCGTCATAAATCCTTTACCGTAATATGAGACTACCCTACCCTACCCCACACCTAAACCTAACCATCACAGCGCTAGGTTGTTATATTAACACACAGTGTTATATTAACGATAACGGGTGCCATGTGCATAGTATAGCGCCGTTTTGTCATATAGCGTTCTATATGACGCTAAAGGATGAGAATGCGTTGGAAGTACAGTAGTACCACACTTCAGACAATTGCTACAGTCAATAAACTTTGCCTCACTGTAATATGCTTACAATTATCCAAAGCAGCAAAACTGCCAGATGCTGCTGACTTTGGGGGTGAAATGAAGCTAATGTGTGACTTGAGGGTGGGTACGTTGCTTTGGGTCAGGAAAACTGGCAAGCTCAAGAGTTGGTTTTACTAATTTTCCTCGAGGACTGCCAACGCAGGCAGGCAGCATCAAGTACCCGCTCATGGGAAAAGCTGATTCAAAGTTGGTATATGTATTACAAACAAAAAATACTTCATTATGCACATACTCACACTAGGCACACATAGATAATCAAAGACTGAATGTACATTCCCATAATAAAAAAAAGAAGAAGCAGCACAGGGATGTGCAAACAACGAGCGCACGCGCTCTGAAATAATATACATATTATTATTTTATTATTTTTTCTCTATTTTCCTGACGCTTTAATACACACTCGTAGAAACGAGCAAGAGATGCATGTGTGTGAGTTTACTGCGCAAGCAAGCAAAGCCATGACATTCCCAAGGTCCCATGCTCGAGAGACCACACTGATTACTGACGAATTGCTGATCTGTGATGGCTAGCTATAGGTGACCTCTTTGTGTCCGCTGCAAGCACTTCACAGAGTGAGCCGTCTGCACAGGGACACAACTGCAGCTCTAGGTCATTGTCCTTCAATTTTCACAAACCATTTCCTCCAAGACTTCACAGAGAACGTTAGACTACAGTCTAAACCCATACGCACTTGACACCTTCGGTTTCCCGATAACTGACGAATTACAAACGCAATTTAAAAAAGCGATGGAGCGGATGAGAAATTGTCATTCAATTGCTTCAAATGGTCTAAAGAGCTACTTAAACACTATGAGCAATGCATTTTATTGCGTTATTTGTGTACTTTGAGGTAACACAACGAAGCCTGAAGGTGGTTATCACTTTAACAGTTTTCTGAAGTGGTAGTCATTTATACGGTTCTAGCTGCTCTCTGCTGGTCTAGTGCTTGTTACTTTTCATGTAAAAATCAATAGTCTAAGCAGCTGTAAGAAATAAATCAGTTATACCAGATCAGAGGTCTGCAGAATGCTGTTTGGAAAGGAGCTGTGATTGACTGGCTGTGGTTTATGTGGTTCTGAGTACTCGTTTGAGATAAGAGAGCCCACCTATTATAGGATCAGGCAATCGCAGTGTCATCTTGAGCAGGGCTATAAACATGGACAGGTCATAATCGTAAATGGAGTCTGTGAAGAAAGGTGCCTCAGTGGGTCATCTTTTTTCTGGTGGGTTCCATCTCTTTCGTTTCTTGCCTGTATCTCTCGCAACAGATGAAATCTTGTAACATCAAGCACAATGGCAAGAAGGCTAAGCAATATATTGAATAGTTGAAATATATACATATATTTGTGTATATTTATATATAAATATATATTTTGTTTGCAATATAAAAAGAACTGGCCGTTAAACAAGTCTATAAGCTTTACATTAAGTCTGAAAATACTATGCTAGTATGGACTGTACGACACACAACACAACAGTACACAATTCACACACTGTAGTAAAATTTCCTCCCAGTACAATCTGTAATATTTACTGCCTGTATTATCACAGTACTGTTTGAGACTCCACTTGTTTAATAACCTATACTTATGTAGCACACACAAACTGTGAAAGGTGAAAAGCATTGTGAAAGTCTCTTGCATGCTGTGAGACCAGTCATATCCCTACAGGTGAGCATATGTAAGAGAGAAAGAGAACAAGATAAAATGTCAAGGGAATCTATTGAAACGATACAGTCAGTGACATAGAAATATGGTAAACAGGGGAGAGAAAACACCACCCCATATGGTACTTTGTAAAGCTAGTTGCATGTAATATTGGTCAGTTCACATGCTGCCAATGAAAACACTAAGGAAAGTGATGGCCACAGAAGACATCCTTCATTTTATGTGTTAGGGGTGGGAAACAGTGGAGACCTGGCGATACAATATGATAAGGTATGTCAATTTTGCAGGATTACTTTTGTGAAAAAGTTGTCCTGGATATATTTTTCCCCACATTCATGTGTTTTTTTTATTTTTATTTTTATGACATGCAATCTGCTATGTTTTACCAGACAAACTTCAACCATTTAGACATATATGATGATGTTGACACTCATACTCATTTAGATTTTAAGAGCTAGTACATTATGTGAATAAATAACTCATTAGCCGCTCTTCAACACGAAAGATCTACTGTAAATAGCACAACTCTTTGTAAATTGCTCCATGTGCAGATCAAATAAAAATCATAAATAAATGTATTATGTTTTTGTATCAGTTTTTAATGCTCATACATACTTTTTCATTTCAAACATACTTTCTGAAAGTTATTTTGATTAAGAATAGATATTATGTTATTACTTAAGTATTGTATTTCAAACAGAAACATATTTTTACTGTTTTGTCTTTGTTTTAACAATTTCTGCTCACAAATTTGAAGGCTGCTATTGGATCATTGAATGTAAACGTCATATTATAGATGTATACATACTTTACGTAGAGCTTACAAACTACTACTAGCTACTTTCTGCCTTAAAGCAACACCAAGTAACTTTTCCTCTGCGGTCGCCCTACAGTTTGGAAGCGGAATTGTCTATGACCACTGAGGTAAATAATTTAGCCTACCGCAGCCTACTTCGTTGTTTATCCAGCACCGGCTTTGGAATGTACCATGTCCACAGACAAGGTAGAGTATGTTGCATGATTCCATGAAAGTATGATGTATTGCGACATCAGAAACGAAGAGAAACAAAATAATGACTATTGTAATGCTTGACGTAAAGCAAGTCAAATTTGTAGTTTTCTTATATCTCATTAGAACTACAGAAACACGACCCAATCTGGCAATCTTACAGCGTGGTTATAGCAGATATAGGACTGCAAAGTGAATCCAGAAGTGCCTTTCGCCCTGGAAACATTATTTTAAGGTAAAAAAATCGTAGTTAGTGTTGCTTTAAGAACAAATGGTGTAACCAAATTTATTGCATAAACAGTTACAAACTAGCTAATAGATACTATGCCCCTAGTTGTACTTTACACTCCCACTGAGTTGTAACCAATCTCTTTTTTCCCAAAAAATAAATAACAACCATTTGTTCTTAAATATCAATAAAGCATCATGAAGTAAAATACTGCAATACTTTGAAATTGTACAGTTTTTTCCCCTCTACTTTAGTGTTTGCACTTAGAAACTGTGGTATCTGCAACTGAGGGAGTACAAAGACAGAAAAAAGAAAACAGAGAAGCTGGAATAAAATTAGAAATAATAAGCAAACAGCCTGCAAAGGTAACAACAAGCTTAAGCCTGAAACCCAGGTGGATTTCAAAGGGCACAATTGAACTCCTTTGAGGAAGTGAGCAGATAAAGCCCCGTGAGCACAGCTTTACACTGACGCTTCACAGCTCAATACCACACACTAATCTCATCTGCCTTCACTGCTTCTGTATGCAGATTGTGTGAAAGCGCCTTCATCAGACACCTCTCTCCCCTTTTTATTTAACACTTCAAGGAATTTGAGTATCTCTGTGAAAGAGGTACAGAGGGAGGCAGTTCTGACTGCACATGCACCTAAACACTCCTGACTCAAACTCTCACACATGAAAAGCTTAAATCGAGCATTTTGTCTGTTAGAGTTTGTTCTGGAATCGCACAATACATTCTTAAAGAGGAAAAAAGATAAATGCAGTGTGAAACTAGGTCCATTTGGAAGACCAAGTGGCACAGGGGAGTCCCACTGAATGGAGCATTAGGGAGTAGGTGGTAAGACATAGTGCTATTGCTGCTGTCAGCAACTTGGCTAAATATAAAAGTTTTGCTGAAGTGCTGATCCAAAACCAACTTCTTAAATGCAGCTAATCCATGCAGAAATATGTGAACCTGGACTTGGGTCCTTACAGCATCAGCTCAGAATGGCATAGCCATAATATAGCATTAGCCTACATAAGAGAGGAGTAGGGTTGGGAGCAGTCCCATTTTTAAAAACATACAGTTCTGTACCAAATGATTTTCCTGACTTTCCGTTCCGTTATTGGCTCTCGGATGTGTATATTTATGCCAATGCAGACAGAACATTTAACTACCTTAATACTACTGTGCCACTTCTAAATCTAGAAATAATTTATTGAATAAAAACACTTATGAATATATATTGTTGACATATGTGACAACAAATAAATATATTACTTTACAATTCAAAGTTAAATACAAATGTTTTTAAATGCATTAATTACTCCTGTCTTTGGTGTCACATCATCCACTATTAATTTCTTATTATTTAGTGTTTGCATTTACCTAATTTCCAGGGGCAATTACTGGATTGCATTTATCTTGCATCTGTGCCACATTAAAAGTATGTTTAAACACTTCTGTATTAAATGTATCAATTATTTGTAATATCAGTGAAATGGGAAATGATCATTTGGCAACATACGTGTAACGGTTACCAGCTGGAGTGCCCTATTTATCCACCAGAGGGCACTCCAGATAAGACTAGGTTTCACACGAACTCCATTTCCCATAATGCCCCGTACCTAGGTCTAATCACCAACACAGGTGTTCCTCATTTACCCCTCCATATAAGCTGCTCTCTGACTCTCAATCAGGGCGAAGTCTTGTTTTGCCCTGGCAACATTTCTGAGCGGTTTCCCTGTGATTATCTGGATTCTCTGGTTATCGACCCTCGACTGTTCCTGGACTTTGATTCTCTGTTTGCTGCCTGCCCCGACCCTTGCCTGTCTCTCTGGATTACGATTGTTGCCGCCTGTCCTGACCTCTGCCTGGTATTGTTTATGATCTGGATTGCCTGCTCTATATTGAATGCTGATCGTTGACTTCTGCCTGTCTGACTCTTCTTAATAAATATAACTGCACATGGATCTGCACGCTTCCGCCTCTCCATGACAGAAGACTTCGCCGACACAAGATCCAGCAGCCATCATCGTCATGAATCCAGCAGTCAAGCTTATGCGTCTCCGTCAAGGAGATCATTCCATTGAGAATTATGTTGCTGACTTTTTAGAGCTGGCTCACCTGACCTGCCTAGATGAGGTATGCTTAATGATCTTTTTTCGTGGATGACTATCTGAACCGCTCAGTTCGTTCATGCCCTTGCATGATCCTCACGGGACTTTAGAGCAATACATTGACCTAGCTCTTCTGTTGAGCGGATCATCTTTTACTGTGGGCTTTGAGGAGAAGGCCGAGGGGGCGTTCCCAGAGACCGTCCAGCCAGAGACCGTCCAGCCAGAGACCGTCCAGCCAGTGACCGTCCAGCCAGTGACCGTCCAGCCAGTGACCGTCCAGCCAGTGACCGTCCAGCCAGAGACCGTCCAGCCAGAGACCGTCCAGCCAGAGACCGTCCAGCCAGAGACCGTCCAGCCAGAGACCGTCCAGTCCGAGACCGTCAGCCCTGCCGAGCCTGCACTTCACTCAAGCCTCGCGAGTGATGAAGCTCCAGTTCAAGTGAGTCATCATGAGTCTTCAGTTCATGTGATTGAATCTTCAGTTCAAGTGAAACGCCGCCACAGGAGGAGAAGGAGGGCTCGTTCAGTTCGCCAGGCTTCGGTGAGCTTACCAGGACTCCTCGCCCTGCCGGCCCCGCCTCTGCGCCTCGCCCTGCCGGCCCCGCCTCTGCGCCTCGCCCTGCCGGCCCCGCCTCTGCGCCTCGCCCTGCCGGCCCCGCCTCTGCGCCTCGCCCTACCAGCCCCGCCTCTGCGCCTCGCTCTGCCTGTGCCTTTCAAGCTCTGTTCAAGCTGTGCCCTTCAATTCCCTGTGGACTTCTCCAAGTATTTTTTTGGGGGGGGCAGTAGGTACCTTGTGAGGGCCATGGAGGCGATACAGACATGGCCTTCATTTCGTCCTGCTCCGCCGTGGCCGCCCGAGGGGTCTTCACCGCCGTGGCCGCCTGAGGGGTCTTCACCGCCGTGGCCGCCTGAGTGGTCTTCACCGCCGTGGCCGCCTGAGTGGTCTTCACCGCCGTGGCCGCCTGAGGGGTCTTCACCGCCGTGGCCGCCTGAGTGGTCTTCACCGCCGTGGCCGCCTGAGGGGTCTTCACCGCCGTGGCCGCCTGAGTGGTCTTCACCGCCGTGGCCGCCTGAGGGGTCTTCACCGCCGTGGCCGCCTGAGGGAGCTTCACCGCCGTGGACGCCCGAGGGTCCCACAACTCCGCCCTGGTCACGTCCACAGCCTGCTCTGCCCTGGCCATGCCCACATTTTGCTTCGCCTTGGAAGCCCGAGGGTCCGACAGCGCCGCTCTGGTCTTCGACTGCTCCGACCTGGTCGCCTCCACAGCCAGCTCCGCCACAGTCTCCAGGTCCTCTTCCGCTCCACGGGCCTGGTCCTCCACATCTCTCCTGGACATTGTAAGGAGCGTCTGGAATCCGCTCCTTAAAGGGGGGGCTATGTAACGGTTACCAGCTGGAGTGCCCTATTTATCCACCAGAGGGCACTCCAGATAAGACTAGGTTTCACACGAACTCCATTTCCCATAATGCCCCGTACCTAGGTCTAATCACCAACACAGGTGTTCCTCATTTACCCCTCCATATAAGCTGCTCTCTGACTCTCAATCAGGGCGAAGTCTTGTTTTGCCCTGGCAACATTTCTGAGCGGTTTCCCTGTGATTATCTGGATTCTCTGGTTATCGACCCTCGACTGTTCCTGGACTTTGATTCTCTGTTTGCTGCCTGCCCCGACCCTTGCCTGTCTCTCTGGATTACGATTGTTGCCGCCTGTCCTGACCTCTGCCTGGTATTGTTTATGATCTGGATTGCCTGCTCTATATTGAATGCTGATCGTTGACTTCTGCCTGTCTGACTCTTCTTAATAAATATAACTGCACATGGATCTGCACGCTTCCGCCTCTCCATGACAATACGGTTTAAGGCAGTAGATGCAGTACGAATTTTAATGTCTTACTTCTCCAAAAAAAAACAAAAAACAGAATCAATCAATTTCTTAAGATTCCCATCCCATCAAGGGATAGAGCACAACTGGTAAGGACCTGAGAGACTCATTGATGGGAAATGTACAGTAAAGGGATCAAGGGGTGAAGTGAGCATATTAGCCTGTTTTGTTTGTCTTTTTCTCTAGGGCTGTCTTTTTCTTCTCTCCCACACTATTTATCTCCATTGATTTCTGCACTGTTGACGTTTCTCCTCAAACAAAAGCATTTCAAGCATAATCATAGTGACCATTAGTACATAAATATTTACACTGGCCAATGGATTGGTTACTTTACTCCTGACTCTACTTATTTTCTCTTACTACCAAACTGTCATTTCATTCTTTCATTAAACATTCATATTTTCCTATAATTGAATCATAGGAACTGATCTATGATTAAAGATGGTTTCAGTGCCAACAACGTAATCGATGTCATTCTTAGTTCCACTGCCCGTAGGTACACGGTTCATGCAAACACGGGCCCCATTTTAACAGTCTGAAACGCAAGTGTCAAAGCGCAAGTAACTTTGTGGGCGGGTCCCGGCGCTGGTGCTATTTTCCCGGCGGTCTAAAAGGGGTTGGTCTGAAGTAGCTTCATTATTCATAGGTGTGGTTTGGGAGTAACGTGAAATAAACCAATCAGAGCGCCATCCCCTTTAAGAACAGGTGCGCATGTTGCATGACGGATTGTTATTATAACGGCGGGTTTACCAGGCGCGCGCTGGTAAACCAGACGTTCTTGTCAGGGCAGTAAAAGACAGAGAAGTGACGTTGTATGGGGATGGGAGAAACCCTCGCACATCAGCGTCAGTTAAACATTATATACACGTATGTTTCTTGCCACTATTGGGCAAACAGGTCTGATCCTTCAGTACTACAATTTGCCTTAAAAAATGGGTAATTAGGTTTTTTCATCTTCATGTAAACCACAATGATTTCCCTCATGTGTTAATAGTTTTCCTTGTTATAATGTATGATTTGCAAAAATAAAAACTGCTTCATCTGTGTTGATGAGAGAATCAAAGTGTATGCATTGCACGCTTAAAATAGCATTATGAACAATGCGCAACGCGCCACTGACTTTAGACCAGGTTTTTTCTGGTCAGTGGCACAATTGTTTTCTGGAAGTGTAAAATAGCACCTGGGAATGTTTGCACCGAAACACGCCTCCTTTTTGCGCCGATCCACCCAGGCAGCGCAAGTTCATTTCCTATGCTGCGTTCACATGCTATGGAAAATATAGTGGATATTTTCCACTTGTGAACTGGTATTTACCAGTGTGTTGCGTTCAAGTGCTTTTGTTGTCATAATGTGGTAAAAAGATGGAGATCCAGACCTGTTATTTAGATAAAACTATTTTAGATTGCTTAAGTCATCAGCAACAGCAAGAAAATGATTTATCAAAACTCAAAAGGTAAATAATATGCTGTATATTTTCTAGATCATGAATAGTATATATTTTTACCATTCACGACTCTTGCGGTGCTCTCCACCTTTTTGAAAAGTTCAAAGATTATTTCATCTCGGCAACTCGTCCATCAAAATATTGTACGAGTTGTCCAGTGGAAAATACCACATGAGGGGGTGTTCATGTGCATTTTCCACGTCGGCTTTTGGTATTTACCATAATTACCATAGCACATGAACGCAGCACTAGTTTACTGACGTGCGTCTTTGGAGGAAAAAAGCCCGCTTTGCGCCTGTGCAAAATAGGAATGAGACATGCGTTTGTGTATAAAGTCATTTGCGCCGGGTGCAAGATAGAGCCCAGAGCGTTGTTGTTTTGGCCATTAAGGCAAGCTGAATATAATCAAACAGATCATGTCAGGGTCTGTCAAAGCAAACCCACATTACAGCTGAGGACTCCGTAATTAGATGGGAAACAGATGTTTTTTTTTTTTTTTGAGAATGCATGTGAGGAAACATAGAGGTGGGCAGTATAAGGGGGGTATTATAGAGCAAAAAAAAATCTATTGAACCAGAGGTTTCAGGTTACATTAGTGTAATTTTGATGAAATTTCACAACGAACAATAAAAAGATTTTCAATAGTGTAGAGATGCATGAGGCACCGCTCACAGAAATAGAGGTCGACCTATTGATTGGTTTTGCCAATTATTATTGGCAAAAAAAACAAAAACAAACGACACAAAACAATACTTTTTCCTAGCTGCGCCCGTTGCTGATGCTGCTAAGAAGGGTCCGCTAATATAATACAGTAATGCCAGGGACACACTTAACGATAAGCTGGAACAGTCTGTAAGTGTTTTCAGTTCAGTCTTGAAATATTTCCAAAGACTGGAGCAGATATTAAACACCGACTGAACGTAACTGTCTCTGACTTGGCATGTTTGGGCATGGTCAGTCGTAAATATCAAATTACATTCATAACCGGGCTTACTGTCGTTAAGAGAGTCCTAGGCTTAAGAGAGCACATAACTGCACTGACTGCGCTTTGCACAAAGCAGGACACTCCAGATGCAGATTTAAAATATAGACAGTGAAACAGTAGGTATACACTCTTTGAAAAAAAGGGTTCATTGGGGTTCTATAACTGAAGCATAGGGTTATTTAATGAACTCCAAAGAACCTTTTATGCTAAAAAGGTTCTATAATGACAAGAAAGAACCCTTTTGGTACAAAGGTATATATTACATTATTCTGCAACATTTTGTAGTTTTAATTAAATTATTGTTTATTAAACTGTTTTAGTAACTTAACCCTTATGCTGCATTAGGGACATTTTTGGTCTTTTGCAGTTTAATTTCTTTGACCATTTTGGCTGTTTTAATGCAAATGGTATGAAATTTGGCAAAATTGTGACTTTTTGGATACATGTAAAAAATGTGATCCCATTTTGCAAAATATTTATATAACACACACTTCGTAGATCAAATAGTAACACTCAGCACCATAAAGACCAAAAATGGCCCATTGAAACCCATTAAAACGTTGTTTAAATCTGAGGCTGTCAGTAATACATGAAACATGATTTTTGCACAAACATCCTTTCATTTTGAAGCAAAAGCATTATATTTGCATTATATAGTGTATTCCACCAGATGACGTCACTACATATTTATTCCCTATGGGTGGAAATGCACCTTATTTTAGGCAATAGGCAATGTTTAATAGGTGGCCATTTTTGGTCTCTAACGCGCTAAGTGGGATTTTTTGCAAAGTGGGACTGTGATAATCCAAATCTAAAGTTTTCTCTTTGCATTTAGTTTATTGAAAATAATTGAATTTTTGTGTTTTTTCCTCTTATACAAATCAATGGTTTCGCAAACAAAACTGGTAATTAAAGGGTTAAAATCCTGAAATTGAATACATTTTTGGTAGTTATGATGAGGACTGATGCTGGTTAAAAGATTTAACTTGGTAAAAGTGGAAAATAATAATAATATATAATATTTTAGGCAATGTTTAATATGTGGTCATTTTTGGTCCTTAATGCACTCAACGGTGTTAAAAATCTAATGCAGCACAAGGGTTAATATCACATTTTAATCATGCTGGTTTTTGGAGGAGAAAAACTGAAATGGCACTCTTTGTGAGATAATAACTATACATTTATTTATTTATTTGTATATATATATATATTCTAACCTCCATATGTTGAACTTTGTGATCATTCACATCATCAATACATTTTAGGGTATTGAGGTTTGTCAATAATATGAAATGTTTCATCTGGAATGGACAAAACAAATGATAATGAATGAACCCAAAAGGTCCCATATAGAACCTGTATAGAACCTTTTAGACGTTCTAAATAAAGTAGCGCTGATGGAACCTTTTAAGGTTCTTTATAGAAGCTTTTCTTCTAAGAGTGTAGACATAACCAAACATGTTTTCATTTCGAAGTATTAACCTGTAATTTGCTGCATTAGTGGAGACCATTAGTATGTTTGCCATCAAGACTGAGAGGATGCTAACATTAGTAACACCTCAAGTGGTTAAAACAATGTCACAAACATGTTTAAACATACATATTTGAAGAAACACCACTAAGTAACTAGCAGGAGACATCAATATCTGATCCAGACTTCTGCAGAATTTGAACACCCTAAATTCATACAATTCTCTCGCAAATTCTCCCACAAAGCTAAGCGCAAACCCCTGCTTTCGATTTCAGTGGTAAACTCAATTACTCTGTAACCTTTCAAGAAAAGTTCAGACTTCATGGATTCAAGTTAAGAGTTCAGTAATATCATGGATAGACCCAATCCCAACAAACAGTGACGCTATCCATCAAGACGTGCAACCAAAGCTATACTATGGTTAAGGTTAGAAGTTAGAATTTGTTTCAGTATTGTGTAGTGAATCAAATCAACTGTAATTGCCATGACCAAAGAAATCTTTACAATCGGCTGAGGGTTGGGTTTGTGCTTAACTGGCTTGAGGGAAAAAAAGTGCTTGTTAAGTAAGCATTTTAGCTAAATCTCAGTTCTGACAGCTAAGTACTCAAAGATCTGTTGTACACATTTTACCATTTAAATCATTTAAACAGAATTCAACAGATTTCATGAGGACCTACGTATTAGTATAATATGAGTATGACCTAAAACGTCATGTTTACTGCCTAATCACAAGGAACCACCAGATAAAATGTATTTAAAGGCTTTAAATGCCTCATTAGTTTTAAAGGGTGATCACGATTTATTGACCTAATGTGATGCAGCACAAGTCTGTTTAACACGTGTGATCAAACTGCCACACAGGTATTTAAGCACGTAATTGAGCAGGTCTGCGTGAACGTCATTTTTTTTTTTAATGAAAAACAATTAGAGTATGCCAAATACCCTTATAAGAGACAACATGCACACACGGAGCTGAATGACGTCCCAGAGCAGTGATGTCCTTATTCCATTTTCCTCTTCACACACATACATACAAACACATTTTCTACCCACCCACAGAGTCTCAGTCTCCTTGATGGGTCAATGTTCTAATCGCATCAATCAGCCTATCCAGCTCCTTCTAACTTTCATTCCTTTTCTCCATTGAAATAACTAGCTCTCCAACAGCCTGTCACTCAAAACAAGTTACCCTTCTATTTTATTTACCATGTCTTTCTGTCCCACAGTTTCTCTCTCACCTTGCAGCTTTATACAACAACTGCATAGTGTGACAATCTAACAATCTAACATCAACCTTAAAGGCCCCCCTATATAAAATGTAAGTTTTTAGCACTTAATAGGAATATGTTAGCCATAAGGTTATAAATAAGCTGGTGTGTACCATAACAATGACAAAATTTGCATTTTGGAGGTATAAGCATTTAAAACGTACAGACTCTCACTTTCGCTAAAATGGATCACGGATTTCTATGACATCAACACGGACTTCAGTTTCTCAGTATCTTCTGTCCAATCAAATGCTCTCTAGAATCTATAGCATCACACCCCCTATGTTATAAATACCACCTGACCAAGCGACCGTGGCTGTACCTGACTGTGCATTCGGTAGTACACTCTATGGCCACGTTTACACAAAGCTGGGTATTTAGAGAAACGAATATTTTCCCCTTCTCCGTTTTCAATAATAACATCGTGCACACACCCTCATAAATACGCCGTCGAGCGCCATCATATCTATGCTAAACCTATGGGCAGCAGTGTAGGGAGAAGAATAAAGCCATGCAAGCCAATCAGAATCCTCAGAATTGACAAGAGAGAACCGAAAAACGCCGTTTCTATATGTATGTAGCTTATATGTAGCTTTAGATGGTCGAATCTCTGCTCATTTTTGATGAAGAATGTAAAATAAAGCTCAGATATTTTTCAATGTATCTGTATTTGTCTCTCCTTATTTGTAGTGATCCTTCTGGATCACAACTACATCAAAAAAGCAGTTTGAAATCGCTGTTGTTTGGTAGTGACATCACAATGGCCCTCATTTATCAAAAGTGCGTACACCAAATCTCCAGCGTACACCTTGCGTACACTCAAAACCACGGTGAGTTTGAGATTTATCAATATGGACGTGGGCGTACGGCACGCTCGAATCCTACACCAGCTCAGGAGGTGGTGTACTCACGTTTTGAGTTAGTGAGGAAATGCGCAGAAAAAATCCTAACACCACAAAACGCACTGACAAACTAAAAGATGATATCCTATTATGACCCACTGTAAAAAATAAAATAAACAAACAAACAAACAAATAACTTTATTACAAAAAACAACAAAATTATAAACTTCAGTGTTTATTTTTGACTTCAATGTTTAATTTGTATTTGTGTGACTTTACCAAAGCATCTGATTTGTAAGCATATATTCTTTCAGTTGCGAGAATGTGGACCCTGCCGTTTCAGGATTAGCTATCCCCGGCAGGTGCGCACGGACTCGGTTCGGTAATGAAAGGCTTTCAATGACCAAAAAATAATTCAGACTGACAAAATAATAAAATGTAAATGATAATAATAATACAAATAATAATAACGACATCCTTCTTCTAAATAACAATAAGCATCATTAATACAAATCTTAATAAGAAGAATATTACAAATTGTCATGCAATTATTAATGTGAATGAATGGTACTTTACATCACATCATCATCATATCATCATCATCATCATCACTATTATACATGTGACGTGATTTAAAATTGAATGCTCATTTCAAAAGACGTGCTGTAAAATAATGCATTGTGATAGGTCATTTCGGCTCCACGTCGGAGAAGTTTCTCTTCTTTGCCGTCTTCCGTGTGTCCATGGCGGAAAATGAGGGCGTGGGGGGAGCGGAGACTTGAATATTTAGGAGCGTGTTATTCTAATGACGCTCGTTTTCGGCCGCGGGATTTATCAAGGGCAGGCATTGCGTACACCTGGATTTCAAAGGTAAGCACATCTTCATAAATCAGGCGGTGAGAGGAGTGCAAGCATAATCTTACACCAAAATATACGCCTGTTTCTACGCAACAATGATAAATGAGGGCCAATGTCACTACCTTGTAACCAATCACGTCAACGTGTAATGGTCAATGATCTTTGAGCTGGTGTGAGGGGAGGCAGGGCTAATTTGCATATTCATAGAACCACATATACCAAATGAGACAAGGGTGTAGTAACATTGAAGCTATTTTAAAGCATGAAGGATTTTTTTTTTTTAATAATTATAATTTTGGTGGTAATAGATGAATTTTAAGGGATAAGATTATTGACCAAAAGAGGACTTTAATGCATCTCTTTAATATCTAAATTGTTGACAAAAATAAGATCTATAATTTCACCATAAACTTACTAATTTCTAAGACCAATTTCTATCAATGCTATGCTATCAATATAAATTGTATAGCTCTATATTCTTACTTTTTGTCAGTAATCGTTTCTTTTTTTAGGTATTGATTGACATACTTGAGCTGAGAACTCTTGGGATATAAAAGAAACCTCAGAGCAATAACATGACTTAAACTATGACCTATGAAATCCATTTTTATATTTATTTTCAAAATTCTTACATTTTCTGGATTCTATTTTAATAGTTCAAATTTTAATAGTCAAAAAGAAAGTAATCAACTGAAATCATATAACTTTAAAACGATTTAACATTTTTTTCAAACAATAATAGGCATTATAAGATTTTATTATTTCCCCAAATTCATTATTTCCTCACAAATTCTGTTTTTATTTTTATATATTCTGTATTTTAAAGTGCCCCTATTACGGATTTTTGAAAATTACCTTTCATGTAGTGTGTAACACAGCTCTAAATGAATGAAAACATCCTGCAAAGCTTTAAATCTGGTGTGCACCGTATATAAAGTTATTGTCTTTCAAAAGTAAGAGTCGACTAGTCAATAAAATTAATAGTTTTTAAAAAGAGTCATAAGCCGTTTCGTTGTGACATCAGGACGAAACATTAGGATATTGCCCACCCACTCATTGCGCAAACAATACTCGAAACATGCACTTGTTGCTGATTGCTAATGGTGAGGAATTAGTTGCATCATATCAATTCAATTTTCAATATAGCTTTATTAGCATGACTGTAACACAATGTTGCCAAAGCATCAACTTATTATATATAAATAATAGAACAAACAAACAGAACATATATGTATAGATCATGTCATATCATAATTTACCTCAAACTGAGTAGCGTAAAAACCGATAAACGTCCTGCTCGAGTCATCCTTGCGATGTAGGTTCGGGTTGAATATGACTCCGAAACAACATTAGGAAACTTCAAAATAGCATAATTGGGGCACTTTAAGATTTTATTCAAATTTACCATTAAAAACAGTGTAATCAAACAAAACTATAACACTGCAGCACATAGCTTAAACATTGATGAACTGTTTGCAAGAAAAAAAAAACGTTATATGCACTAGCTTAATGAAGAGTGCCAACGATAAAAGGGGGGGGGGGGGGATAACATGCCTGTGATGATTATAAACTTGTTTTGATTGATGCACTCAACGGGAGTTTACATGCCAGCAATAATACAATACTTGAGACGACATGCTGATAAACTACATCCGATCTCAGTGTGAAGCCCTTGCGCGTTTGTTCTGGGATGTGTGAGCGCGAGTTCTGAGCGACTTCATCTGGTTTAGTGCCCAGTCATATCCTATCATCACAGTGTGTGCTCAACCAATGAATACTGCCTTTGCTTTATTAATACAAATATATGTATGTATGTCTGTCTGGCCGCCTTTAGAGGACCGAGGGGGGTTGGGGTGGGTTTGACAAAGCGACAAGCCCTGAGACAAAAGATGTGGGTAAATCAGCCCTGCTGACATGGAAGAATTCATTTCAATTACAAATGTCCTCCACCACTCGGCAAAGAAGAAACGCAACAGCCCTCCACCAAATGGAGTGTTGGAAAGGAAGGAGGGTGCATTACATCAAGCGAATAAGACACAAAAAAACAGCAACCTGCTGCTTTTAATTTGCCTGGAGATTGTAATAATGATGCTTTGACATTATTTTCTTTGTGACTGTGAATAAACCGTCGTTGACAGTAAATCCTCAGAGCATGATGTAATGAAAATACAACCTCTCTTTCTCCCAAAACACACAACTACTTGTTTCATCATTAAACTAGAAGTGCATGAAAAAATAAATATATATATATATATATATATATATATATATATATATATATATATAGCGTACTGCTTTTTTATACAGCAGCACTAACTTTGGACCCCATTGACTTACGTGATATGGACAATAAAACATTTTTTATACATTTTATTTGAACTATCCACTTAATCCTTTAAAAACAAATTAATTTTATTATTAATTATTGTGCTTGTGTACTTTCTTTTGTGTTTCCTCTTCTTTTTCAAGTCCACTATCTATGTAAATCGAACAACATTAAGACATTCGGTCTGAAATGGTCGGTGTCTGGGGGTTCTGGTGTCAAAATAGCTTATGATTTCATTTCCTTCATACTACTTGGAATGCAGTCTCTCTCTCCCTCCTCTCTCTCTCTCTCTGTTTATCTCTCGCTCCCTCCTCCTTTGTTGCTTATTCCTTTGTCTGAGTGTTTGTCTCAGCCTTGCTTTTTTGCAGAGACAGCATTATTGTGGTAGCCCAGCCATCGCTCATTGCTGGCTAGTGGCTAATGTGTGTGTTGGTGTTTAGTTTTGGGGGAGAGCTGGTCCCTCCTGTGAATGTAGTGATTTTCATTCATCATATTTTAACAGAAACCTGTCCATTCATCCATCTACACACGCAAACACACATATTAACCATGTAGATTATTAATCAATGAGAATTTACTAGTTAATAATGAAATGCATTAAGCTTATCGACTACTATTCAACGTCAGGGCGAACGCATCAATGCAGTACAGGATAAACACTGATTACTAGCATGAGCTGTAGCTTGCACTTCACCCTGACATGAATCCATGTGTGCCATAATGTGTGCAGCCTCGACTTGTAAGAAAATGAAGCAGGCTCGATGTAATCAGGTATGGCACCATTGGAATAACGACAACATCCACTAAAATACCATGACAGTCTGTTAAAATAAAAAAAAACATTCATCATTTATCTAACAGTGTCTGAGGCGTCATGCCTGTATAAACCAAAAAACATGATCAGACCTGAAGTACTTTGATTGTATGCAAGTGTAATTACATGTTATGCATCTTAGACAATGTGGTGATCTAGTATGTGATTTATGGCTTTTTTCTAACTTCATCAAGTTTAATACATTGAGCTTTGTTTTAGATTTTGGCAACATTGCCACAGGTCAATGAACACACAAAAAACTTGAATAATAATAATCATTATTATTAATGAAATGTTATCTTTTACATGTTTAATACACCATGTTTTGCAAAAAAAAAAAAAAAATGTTTAATACATCACAGAAAAAAGTGAGTTTACAAAACGCACAAATTCAAATTTAATAATGATAATAATTAAATGTTATGTTTTACCTGTGTAATGTTAAAATGTAATACAGCATAATTTCAAAATCAGAAAATGCAGTTTGCAATGCATGAAGTTTGCAAAGAGTAAAAACATTCAAATCAACAAATGCTAAATTTTGTAACAAAGCCCCACAAGCCTAATAGGGCAACAGGTCCATACTCATTGTTGAGCCATAAAAGGTATATTACACAAAATGAAGCACTGAAACATTTAATAGAGCAAAGCAAAATACCTTTTCTTTTCTTATTTACATGTGGCTATATGCATACTGAATTCAGATTCCTGCACATTTTCATTTATAAAAATCCCTATTTAAGCACCGACATAGGTCAATGTTATTCTGTACAGTTTTCCAAACAATGGTGACACTCATATCTGACAAGTGCAAGTAAAAAAATGCAGCCATTATACCCAACAATCAGATGATTGTTTACCTCCCTAGCACTCCAGACTGACATTTA
The DNA here is from genome assembly GCF_016745375.1 of Pimephales promelas. The sequence continues at coordinate 852,082 of NW_024121510.1, read as the reverse complement.
GTGTCTCACATTAGAGCTCCAATTAGCAGCATATGGCTCTAGCATCACAGCAATGGGGTTAATGGACTGGGCTTTAACGAATCACATTGGCGTACGTACAGTAAGTGCTCCAATCAAACACTCCTGAAATTTTGCATCTATCTTCACTCATTAGTATTCACAACACATAAGATGCATATGATCCTCCATTAGCACCTCTGCTAGCGAATTCTGACTTTACATGCAAGGATTTTCACGCATTTTCTGTAGAGCTCTTCTCAGACCTTTCTACCATCACAATAATCATTTCTCTTTAGCTAATCTATCTCATGCTCTGATGAAAATCATTACACTGTGTGGGAGGGACATGCACAATGACTAAGCTCCTCTGTTGAGCTACAAATCTGCTTGATTGGTCGGGAAGAGAGAAAGTGAGGTTGACATGGACTTTTGTTGACGCCTCTGAATCACATGAATCATCAAGTGTGATGCAACAACATCTGAAGGCGAAAAATAACAAGCACATCTCACATTGACAGGTCTTTAAAAGCACTCAAATATACTGTAAATACAACGCTCAATCACAACGCAACATTTTAACACTGAACTAATGACTTTATTATCAGGATTAGGATCATCAGTCGAATATCAGCCTACATTGACCACCTTAAAAATAAGATTTAGACAAGTGGTTCTTGCACATCCAACTTCTGTAGACACATTGCTAGCGTGTTGTGGGTTGTCGCCAGGCCATTATTATGCAGTTGCTAATGTGTTTTGTGAGGCTATTAGCATGTTGCTATGTGGTTGCTAAGATGTTCTTGGTTATGTGGTTGATTTGGCCTAAATCCAAAAATCCACCCCAAAGCCTCCATAGTAATCCGGCCCAATAAGGATTGGGTCCCTCTTCAATAAGTCTATGATATATTTTGCCATGTTTTATCCAGTATGAATATATATAACATGTTATTAAATGTACAAATTTAATTAAGTAATCACAATAACAGAAGAAGCACAACTGTTTTATGCGTATTGAACTACGTCCACAGCAGAGACCATTTAAAAAGTTGGTTCAAACATCTAACTCGACCGTAATGAACAACCGTAACATACATATACATTATTTATTACTCATATAAACAAATAGGCATTATTATTATAAATATTAAAATATATTTTTTAAATATATATATATATATATATATATATATATGTCTTTAATATTTACGAATTTCAATGGTATAGTAAAATTCTGTATGGCTAGATATTTCTCTTAAAAAAAAAAAAGAGTTTTGACAGTACCAAAAAATTATATCAAAGTCTACTAAAGGAGGTAGAGCTTTTTCAAATGTGACTCCTAAACTCTTAAATAGTCTTCCTGATAATGTTTGGGTCTCAGACACATTCTTTCTGTTTAAATCTAGATTAAAGATCTCTTTAGCCAAGCATTCAAATAGGACTTCTGTTAAATGTGTATTACTTACAATTATATCTGATGAAAAACTTTCAAATACTATGCTAATATTGTAATAATTATGAGCACACGTTGTAATTGCAAGTTTGTCATGTCTGTTTGACTGAATACATGAGGTTAACTAATCCCATAACAAATACTATCACATAGATGAAAATTACTGCCATATGGACATTACTTTGAAGCAGTAATCTCTGGCTGATAACAGAATACTTCCTAAATTGTAACATTGAAAAAAGCTGCTTTGAAACAATATATTGTGAAAGAGCTATACAAAAAATAAATAAATAAATTGAAATGAACTGAATTGAATAAATTGACATATCGAGTCAAGTTATCTTAATTTATAGAGCGCTTTTTACAATACAGATTGTATCAAAGCAGCCTCACAGTGATGATATGTGAGGTATGTCTTCTGTTGTTGCACATCTCACACAAAGCACATAACTGCTATCCTTTGAGCCTGTGAGCAAATTCATTCAAGTCTACAAAGCAAAGACTTAGAAAGTCCATGGGAAATATACATGTTTGCTTTTTGAAAAGTCCAGCCCCTCTTTTTCTGTCCGAGAGGATAACCGAGAGTTACCTTCAATTGTGAGAGCGATTTCAATCCGAGTAGTTATACAAGCGCACTCACCAAATCCAAATCCGCTAACTTCCTCTCGTTGAATGTTTTCCAGTCACCTAAGCGTATCCAGGGCTACCCCCCATTAGAATATAAATGAATCCACTGCCCGACTGCCGCGGTTGTCACAATGTCACCCACCTCCCCATACCCACTGACTTCTCCTTCATTTGGTTTCACGACGACTGACATGGGGGTAAACACGGTGCTGGTCTGCAGCGGTGTGAGAGAACTCCTGATGGGCCGAAGTTCTAAAGGCCCATGTGTGCGGTTTTCTGAGGGAACAGAGGGAGACGTGTTCTACTCTGTTTTATTCTGTAGGGAGCTATGAAAGCGTGAGCTGCGGGAATCCCTTTTGACATGACTGGAGCAGGGAGCAGGACGCAGCCCAGCGATGGGGTGAGGGGTGGAGGCTGGGGTTTGACAGGGACAATAGACATCTCTTCATAGACTTCGGAATTGTGTGGAGAGTTTTCATGGCTGGACACCAATGAATAAGGGCAAAAAAAAAAAGTTTGCTTAGAGATCTCACACTTTCTCAAAGCTAAAAACACAATGACTTCAAAGAAATCTGAAGGGCGCAGACATTCGTGCACACATGCGAACACGACCACGTATAACATAAAACCTTATTAATGCGCGTCCACAAACTCACAGGCTTTTGATCTTCTGGCAGCGAGTATGAGAGTGTTTTGATGTTGTAGAACAGCATGAGCCCTGCCCAATTGGACTGAGGATCTATCAAAGGTCCAGCATGGGGAGGGAACCTCTCTGATCAATAGCTGCCCCTGGCTGGTGAGCCATCTTTAATATTTCAACTGTCTAGGCCTCAGAGCACTTTTGAGACAGCTTAACAGAGACTAGACTTTGCCGCAATCCAATGACCCATCTGACTGTCTATTGCAGTAAGGATTAATAGAGCAACCTGCAGAGTACAGATATGATTTGTTTGATTAGATAAAACACCTAAACAGATATATTTTTAAGGATTAATCTAAAAGTGTTTGGTTTCCCACCTACACATCTTGACACAACCAGCTACTTGTACAGTTCAAAAGACGGGAATGGGATTCTCGTAAAGAAATTAATACTTTTATTCAGCAACGATGCATTAAATGAATCAAGTGACATTAAAGACATTTATAATGGTGTTATAATGCTATGGCATTTATATGTTGATATAATAAGTCTTAGTGAGAATTAGAAATGTTTTTCAAAAATCGTCAACTCCAAACTTCTGAATGGTACAGTGTGTATGTTTGTGTGTGTATAAAAAATGTATTTAAAATCATCCTGTGTTAAGTGACTATTAAAGGGTTAAAAATGTACCAACCCGTAAGACCTTCGTTCGTCTTCAGAACACAAATGAAGACATTTTTGATTAAATTTGAGAGGTGGATCACTGCTACATAGGCTGTCTAAGGGAATGAAACTTGACAGCCCAGAAAGTCATTGAAGAAAATGTTTAAATATTCCATGTGACTACAGTTGCTCAACTATAAGTTTATCAAGCGACGAGAATACTTTTTGTGCGGAAATAAAACAAAAATAACGACTTTATTCGACTATTCCTTTTCTTCCTTCTGGGCCTGAGACAAGAGTTCAAGAGATTTCCAAGACGCATGTGTGAGAATTGGGCAAGAAGTAGTAGAAAAATAACGCAATTCTCACGCATGCGTCTTGGAAATCTCTTGAACTTGGAAATCTCTTGATCTCCTGAACGTAGGAGTGATCCACCTCTCAAATTTAATCAAAAATATCTTCATTTGTGTTCCGAAGACGAACAAAGGTCTTACAGGGTTGGTACAGCATGGGGGTGAGTAATTAATGACTTAATTTTCATTTTTGGGTGAAATAACTCTTTAAGATGCAAAAAAAAGCACAAAAGATACAATATTTTACTAAATACATTTACTATAATTTAAATTTAATGTATCTTCTTGACTATAATAAAACCATAAAATTTGCAACAAAAAAAAATCTATATTTTCAAGATCAATTCTGTCAATTATTATTAAACTGTTTGTGGGCAATAAATGAGAGCATAAGATCATGTTCTATTATCAAGGAAAGGTTATAAGCAGGGTAATCCAAACATGACTGAGAAAATGGCAGCGAAGATAATTTGGTTGTTAATTTGCATTAAAAAAAAAAAATCGGTTTTGGAGCTGATCCTTGCCCATAATATAGTTTTGTTGTACATGTAAACATTATTTGGCCATTACATTTAAGGTTGACATGAGGCATATTTAACATTTAGATGAACACTTTTAAAATGTGCCATTTTAAAACCCACTATTCAAGGTTCCAACTTCCTATGTTAATCTATGTCCTGCATTACCCCAGCCAACACATGCATCAGAGTCAAAAAAATAGCAGAATCTTTTTTATTGTTTCATGTGGAATTCTTAAAGAATATATTGGTATCATTAGTATTCCTTTTAGCTAATTCTGTTTTCCCTCTATGGGCCCTATAAAGCAAGGTTAGTACAGAAACAGGGAGGCATTCACAAGAGAGAAAACTGTGATATAAATGTGTACCACTACTTCAAAAATCAGTGTTTAGCAAAGTATTTTGTCCTTAAACCTACAAGATCCTTGGAGGTAAAAAAGGTAAAACTACTTTTATATTTGATCAGAGTAAATTGAAGGTTGTGCAAAAAAAAAGATGCTTCGAAGTAAATAATCTGAGCAGTTAGTGCTGTCCCACTGAGCGATAACAACAGGTACCAAAATAGGAAATTAAGAGGAACTGAGAATCTCTACGGAAGAAAGGAGAAAATTAAAGGGAAGAGGAGAGAATTAGACCGCAAAGACGAGCGGACCCCTCTTGAACAATGCTGTCAGTCTGGGCCTCATTCCCAGCCTCTAGATGGGAACACAATGCGTCTAAACTTGGCTCCAACACTGTGTGAATAAGAACAAGGATTTTGGAGCAAGATGTTAATGGCACATTTGTTAAATGTTCACCCATGATATCTCAAGTTTTCGTTTTCTTAACCAATTGATAATGTATTCAATTAGAAAACACTGATTTGACATTAAAGTGAAAAGTGAATTATAGATATTGTAAGCAACAACAAATGCGTTCACATAAAGGCACCTGCATTGTTTTGATCCGGCATGGTTAATTTTTACTAACAAAAATGTAACAAAATCCATGAGGTTTTTGGTCACTAATAAACAGACCAATTATGAATGCTCTTTATGATGAGAGGGTTCCTCTGTTTTCATTTGACTTTTAATATGGCCTGTTTTGAACTGATGTTAGGCTAATTTATTTTAATCTATAAATTAAATAAACTAACTAATTTGCAATGGTAAAATTATGTCACTGAAAACTAATTATTCTGAGTTACACTGATGAAAGCCTATCTGTTAGAAAAATTAAAAGCATTTGTTAGACGAGGAGAGGGAAACAGAAAACGAGTGATTATGCATTAGGAATGGGATATAAAGATCAAAGTGGCAATAAATAAAACAATTATATATGGAGTAAATGTGTATATGGAGACATTATCTTTTAAAAGAAAAAACAAGAATAAATATTTATAACAAATTGTCGGATTTTAAATTATATAGATGTAAAAGTAATAACATAATGTAATGGGGGCCCAGTAAAATCATTTTAAACAAGCTATTAATTTGTACGTTTTAGTAAAAATACTCTTATATTAAGCAATGTTGCACAGGATTAAGACTTGTTTTCAGAGAACTTATCTTGTTTTTTATTTTTATAAACTGATTGTGAGTTTATGCTTAAAACAAGAAAATATTGGCACATTTTTTCTCTAAAGTCGAATCTCAAACGGCATTCATACTTCAGTTCAGCTCACTTGGCACATTGTTCGTGGTTTGACTTATTGAGACTGTTTTTCAAAATGGCTCCTGCCTGTATACATGAACTGGACTGTCTTTAAAGTATCTTCTTATTAAACTGTCTGTACACTTACAAAGTTCTCAATGCTTCGTTTTGCATACTGTACATAGGGACCCTCATTATGTTACTGTGTTAGTGTGGGGCTATTTTGAGCTTGTTAGTGGTATTAACTAGCGATTTCTTTGTACTTATAATATGCCCCCATATGAATAGCTTTATAATCTAAACAGTTTTAAAATTCGATATAATAAATATAATAATATAATAAAAATTATAATAATTTTATAATTTTCCTAATTCGATTATCATGAAAACAAATCTCAGAGAACGGTCAACTAGGTACCAATGTGTTATTAGACTAAAGATTCATTTTGCGTCGGAGTTCTCCTTTAATATCTTATGCACTTCTCAAGCTGATTTTTTACTTTGATGGGGGCTTCTTACTTTTATAAGCTATCATTATAGGGGGTGGATTGTTTCTAGAAAGTTAAGCAAAATATCAAAAACATACTCATCAGCCAACCTCACATCTGCACTAAGCATGAAAAAGTTTCTTTTTAGACTTTCACTAAGTATAAGAGGGGAAAAAAAAATCAGTCTGGACATCTTTGGTTACAATGGTATAAGATTAAAGCTATTATGATGCATCATTCTTTTTCTCAATGGAAATAGAGCGGTGTAGTCGGGCATGTTTCTGATGACCTTAAAATGAGCTAAAATGCAAAATAGGCAGGTGTTTTGAGGGTCTTCACATAAGCAACACTCTCTTTCTTTGTCTTTCTCTCTCCGTCTCATGAACGGAGCTTCACAGTAGCCTAATTTCTTTTCAATTACACAAACCTCTGCTGTCTAATGACTCAAATGTACAACACTGTTCTTTGAGCTCCTGCATGTGCTTGCCTCATGCTGCTATCACAGCCGGGGAAGCTCATTGTGACAACTAAATGGATAGCAATAAGGCCTGGATTTCAAACAAACAGCAACAACCAAAGGTTTTGAACCTATTCATTAATATCCAGTTGGCTACCAAGGAAGGGATATTAAGATTCACTTAAAAGTAACTATGCACTACAGTTAAACACTCAGAAAACTGCAGTAATAACAGGTGGTGGCCTTAAGTGGCCACTCTCTTCCTTCCCAACTGCACAAAGACAAGAGCGGAGTGGAGGACGGCGAGGGGGCAGGCACATTGGCTTTCCCCCCAACATCTAATTTGGAACAAAGAGCAGACATTTTTTCCTCCCTTAGGGAGGTGTGGAACAATTCCTTCCTCTCTAGACCCTTATTTGGGTCTGAAACTCGTGGATCTTAATTGTATTACCCTCATCCATATGGAGGGAGTGTAGAGGAGGAGTGGGAAAGCAGAATAAAAATGGAATTTTGATTTAATGAAAGAGAGTAATCCCAAAGCTCTCTGGAGATAATTCGCTTTAAGAGTGAACATTATGCCAGTGCATGGCTAAGAGGATCAAGCCTGTTACACAGAGAGGAGAGAGGGAAAGGGTCAGTTATGAAGGATAAGGGAAAGTGGGGAGGAAATGAAAGATGAAAAGCAAAAGGACGAAAAAGACAATAACCAGGTACAGTCCATGCCTGGAATTAACACCCACAATAAATAAATAAATAAATAAAATAATAATTTATAGATATGCAACATGTTCAAATATGTTTCTAACAATGTAACTTTGATTGGTTTGATTATAATGAGATCATTCTAACGTGGTCAAGTGACTGAAATACGATCACAAAAAAGTGAGTTAAAGAGACAAATGTGTTTTAAATAACCATCATTGCAGATAAGTCTAAATACTGTGCATGGACGGTCTAGACTCAGTCTGCCAGTCTGACAAACCCTTCAAGAAAATATAGGTCAGATATGGGAAACTCAGATGGTGTACAGGTGATAGCAGACGGAAAGTGAACAGACAGAATAAATAAATGGAAACACTTAAACAGGGATTTGGCATGCTGGATAAAAGTAAACCCTTCCATTATCAAGCCATGGCTCAATTCTGAACTTGCTCACCCCAATGAAACAAAGTCACATTGTGCAAGGGACCATTCTGTAAGACTCCTTTGGCCTCTTTAGGGAAAGAGGTGACAAGTATAGGCTCAAAAACTAAGATTAATGCATCCCAGTGTCTAAATACCAAACCCACACTCCATAAAGACCTCCCCTTCACTTAACAGCCTTCCCTCCCTCTCGTCTTTGGCATGGCATTCACTGTGCCAGTTGCATCATTACTCAGGCTACGGGTAATTCCACCAATGTGCTAAAGGCAATAACCCCATTCAACACTCGGAGTTTGGTCACAGTGCCTCTGGTGAGAAGTACAAAGGCAAAGCAGCATTTACCATTGTAAATGCCATTAGTTTATTTACCTGTGAGTTCCTATCTGATGTTGACATAAAACAGTTGTTTACATTTTTAAAAACTACATCTGACTATATTAGACTGGTGAGTAAACTTAAAAACTTAAAAACTTAATTATATTCAGGGTGCTATTTGCGAAAAAAAAAAACCCAGAGGGGGATGTTTTGAAACATTTTTATTCATAAAAATAAATCATGAGAACATGAACTTCACTGCATTTGCAGGAATTGTAAAATATGTTTTTCTTATTAACTCAAAGTATAGCCTAACGGAATATTTTTACTCTAATAGCTTATCTTTCCCCTAAAAACTATATAAACTGTGATCATGCACAACGAAAAAACGTTTAAAAAAGGGTAAAAACTAATAAAGGAAGGAAATATATCAGCCTCTGCTGAACACAGATTGATTGCAAAGTTAAACCATCACAGTAGAATTATCTGTGGTAGTCAATTTCACTCGTTCGCGCACTGCACTAAACGCCTCAATCGCGCCACAGGACATGTAGACATGCGTAAACGCGTCTTTACATTGACTTAACATTGAAAACACTCGTGCCAGATATTCAAGAATGAGCGAGTAATCAAGAAGCCATTGATTTTGCCTCAATTGAGTGTAACACCGTATGTTTAACTTCGGCCACTCAGTGGTGTGACTGGGACACTAACTCTACTTGTCATCATAGAAACAGATAATCAGATTTCATTTCACTCCTGTAGTCAGTCTGAGATAGCAGCCTATCTTTCAGTTTTCCACCGGTCTGAAAACAACCGGCCAATCAACAAACAGAGGGCGGGCTGAGAGCCGTGACGTAGACGCTAAGCGTAGAGTTTTACATTGCAGGTTAGAGAAATCAAAAACCGAAACGACCGCAGAATTGGGAAACGAGACTTGGGATGCAATTCGCTCTGTTATGGAGAACATTCCAGGGTTTTTCAAACTGAAGCAAAAGTTGTTTACAGCCATGTTCACTCCGGTATTTCGCTCACATCATCAAGTGTTTACAGCCAGGACCGGCGTGTGCACTTCTGCCGCTCTAGGCGGAAATTTTTTTTGCCGCCCTTCTATTTGCAAAACAAATCATATAACGCGAAAAAAATAGTCTAAATTCAGTGGCGCTTTGCACGTTGTTAATAATGCTCTTTTAAGGGCGCATGCTTGGCCATTATGTAGCTTGTGCACAAAGCGCATACACTTTGATTCTCTCATCAACACAGATGCAGCCGTTTTTATTTTTGCAAATCATACATTATAACAAGGAAACATATTAACACTTCAAGCTTACACATTTAGGCTAACCAAATTTTTCAGGCTAATTGTAGTAATGACGGATCAGACCTGTTTGGCCTATTATATAGTGGCAAGACACATGTATAAGGACATAACTTACCCCCATACAACGTCACTTCTCTCTCTTTTACGGCCATGACAAGAACGTCGATCTCCTCGGCTGTGAACACTCCTGGCGCGCTATTATTATCATAATAATAACAACAATCCACCATATTTCATTTCGACATTCTGCTGTATTAGTCCCAGATAGGTGATTATGAACGATCTGTTCATTGCGTATGTCACGTGACAATTGAACGTAAGACTCGGAAGGTAAAGTGATTATTTATGTTCCCTGTAAATCATTTTTAATGTATTATGATTTCTTAATTCAGAATATGATGAGCATTGCGTAGGTGGATATGATCGGGGAATTTGGCTGTTAAAATTATAACATTTAAAGCCACTTAAATAAACAAAATGACTCAGAGAGTCAGTAAAATGAACTTCCTATTACCCAGTGACGACTCGTGAGAGCAGGGCGTGCTAACGCTGCGGGGCGGCCGCAGCTCAGTAAATCATATGAATAACCTAGTTTATGAATTGTTCATTCCCGGTTGGCACACATTTCGCAGCCCTTACAAAAGCGCTGCTCCCTGTTTACAGTGGAAGTTCGATCATAGATTTGAGTTCGATGCATGATGTCTGGCTGTGTAGGCACATGACAAACGTCATAAATAAAGTTATCTGATTGGTTTACGGGTAACCAATGATTTTAAACTTCAGACAAGCACCCCCTTGCGAGAGAGAAAACACTTCTCTATTATGCCATTCCAGACTCTGTCTACGAAACAAAGTGAAGTAACATAGTCTGGTATTACCAGTCTAGTTTATTCCCACTTCAGTAATGCTGAATATGCTGCCGTCATTTCGACACAGCTCCACCACCCAGCGGAGCTGCAACCGTCTCGCAAGTGTTGATAGGTTTTTATTATTGAGGTGTAACTAATCAGATAGCACCGTGGACGGTACATTAAGTTGAATGATAATTACAGAAAGGCTGCGGCAGCTATAGTAGAGCCAGCCAAAGTAGCACATTTTAAAATAAAATTGAGTTGAATCAAACCACGGACCCGTGATAAGTTTTGTGATCCATATGACCACTAGTGTAGTAGCCCTGATCACTTTGAGAGGGGATACATGTTAAATGCTTCTCTATTTCTAGCTCACTTTCTGAGTACAACAGACAAACACGTATACAAGAGTATACAAACTGATGGTAGGCTCTTTTGAAAAGTATTAATTACATTGCAGTCCTTACTCATTGATAGAGTGTGGTATGGGAAGTGAAGAGAGGTTTCTCTTGTACCACAAGACAAATTGTTTCATTATCTCTCAATAAGCCTTTACAATGTATGTTATATGCAACAAATGTGTGTCTCCTGAGGGGAAACCAAGCAGTGATTGGCTCTCTAGTTCCCAAGTGAACTCTCCTTTCCTTGTAGATTATCATCACTGAAACATCTCTATGCAATTATCCTAAATGTAAAGCTCATTATAACAATGGTATGCAAGTCTCGAGATGACAACAAACTCGGACGAAAGGCTCCCAGCTAATTTATTGTTTCTGAACTCAGGAAGGCACTTGGAGATTATTGTAGACACAGATTGCAGGGGCCAGATGGAGGTGGTTGGGTTTAGGGAATGCACTCTATCTCTGGGAATACTAGCGAAGATCCAATGACCTGAGGAATGAAGAAACAGAGCAGACTGCTGGTTGCCCAAGGATACAATATTTCCTTGGCCAAGTAACACTGACTTTCATCACTCTCACCACCACACAAATTCACCCAAAAGAAATTAAGTCACTGTTTCTCCACACACTACACAAGTGCCTCTTCCCAGTGTCACTGTCAAAATTGAATGAACTGCTTAGATGAGTTTGTTGAGCTGAAATTTTCTTCAAAAACTTTTATGGAACTACTATTTTCTGTTTTACAATTACAGCTAAAAAACAAAAGTTTTTTGAACTTTACCTGTTGTCAAAAGTAAACATGGACCAAAGAATATACACATTCACCCTCAAAGCATCTCCCATATGAAAGAGACAATAGTCCAAGGGGGATGTGTTTGAAGATGCTTTTCTTGAAAAGCTCAGAGGTGTATTGTATAATTCATGCCAGAATGGTTTTCGTCTTTGGAGCGAGTGTTTGATGATGCGCACAGCTTGTTCAGAGTGGTATTAATATTTATTGATGGTTTGCCAATCTCTTTTCTCATTAGTGAGCTCTCCTTCAGGCAAGAATGGGTTCCTCCATGGATTGGTCCATATGGACTAATTCCCCACTTGCCAGGTATGAAGAGAACCCACTTTCAAAGAGAATAGATTGATAAAAGATTATAAAATCAGGGAACCAAAGAGGCAATTTTATTTTGATGTTAAATGTGATGACTGATTTAAAAAATCCAAGTAGCTTTAAAGTGAAAGAAATAGTCAATGTCATTATTTACTTACTCATGTCGTTCCAAAGCAGTTTGACTTTCTTTTTTTCCGTTCTTTTCCATGCACAGGCTGTTTATACTGACCATGTGAGTTCCAAGAAAGAAAATATGGCACCATAAAATAGAATAAAAATAAAAACCATAATTTTTTTTATGGGTAACTTGACTTGATGCCCTAGTTCATGTCTTCTGAATCAATGTGATAGATGTGTGAGAGGACAAACATAATATACAAATTATATATATATATATATATATATATATATACAAATTATATTTTCAAATTATTTTAAGACTTACATTTCAGTCTGTGTTTGTCATAAAAAAGTTGTACAAAAAATTATATAATGTTTACACAATTTTTTTTACCTATTGCACATTTCCAACTATACAAAAAAATCTATAAGGATTTACGTACACAGCTGTAGAAATGAACACACTCTTTACAAATTCTTTATACAATATAAAATTAATTGTACAGGTACAATTTACAATTTTATAAATAATATTTTTGGAGAGCGTGAACATTGGTCCCAACGAACTGCTGTTATATTGAAAAGACCAAAGTGAAGCCTCTTTAAATTGATTTTTTGTGTTCTAAAGGACAAAACAACAGCATACAGAATGAGGATTTGGAGAGTAAAAAAAAAAAAGACAGAATTTTTATTTCTGGATAATCTATCCCCTTAATTTTATGAAATGCAATGGAAATGTACAAAAATGAATTAGTTCTACCCCTGGACACAATTGCAAAAATTTGCAGCAAAAAAAGTAAATTTAATATGGGTCACTAGACCACCTCAAAAAGCTGCTATGTGTCAAGCATATTTAAACATGCAGATTATCCACAACATGTTGTCCTTCTGTGTTAATGGCAGTTTAGCCGTAACCCTTTAAAACATAAATATGCAAGAACATAATTCTGCCAGAACCTGAGTGTGATTATGCACAGTTATCTCCATGAGTCTCATTATCATCGTTCAGGGGATGAGAGCAGTGAAGGGGTAGCTGGGTGAGACAAACAGCAGGGTGGCAGATCCGGCAACCGGCATCTAAGCCACACAAAGGCTGCGGGACACTGTTCTCTCACTGGTGCCCTCCAAATACATGATACTGACTTACTATGGCAGCAAGGCAAGGACAAACAGTGGGGAAGGAAAAAGCTACATGGTTGAAGCAAGACCTAAAGTACTGAAATGTCCAATGGGAAATAAATGTTGTAAACAGTTGTAAACAACAAATCTTTTCTAAAAGATCACGAAACATTCAAGTCCAACACACAGGACACAAGCTATCCAGTGCTGTCTGACAATCATGAAAAAAACTTGAATAACAACAATTGCTTGACTAAAAGCATTTGTTGACTTATCACATGTTTTGAGGCATTTTTAGACTTTTCTGATGTAACATGGTGCTTTGATCAAGGGCACTGAAAATCTACACTTCCAGTCACATTTCAGCTGGACTTTTCAAAAGAAGCAGCTGGGTCTTTGAAGTCTAACATGACCAATGGCGAAGCCCAGCTTTGCATCGTGTGCGTGTGCGTTAAATTTTGACATGCTATTTGATTTGAGAAAATGAATGAATGAATGTTATATTTGGGTGATTCTTCAACTATGGTACTCTTTGAGCTAGACAGTTTCAGAAAATAAAAACATTTCTACAAACAGTTTTTTAGTATCAGTTGGTTTCTCAATCTGTCTAGAAACCTTCCCTTAAGTTGGGTGCGATGATTTGTATTGAATTATATATATATATATATATATATATATATATATATATATATATATATATATATATATATACATATATACTGTATATATATATATATATATATATATTAGCATTTTTATCTGACAGCCCAAGAAAACGCCCAGGTTCTCTTATTTACCAACAATATTGTTGCAATAATAAATAATAAAATATTTCTTACTACCTTAACTTAATTAATTGTATGTTATTAGTTTTTACATTAACGTTTTAGTATTATAGCCCAAAATAATTTGCTGTTCAGCATGAACAATGTCATTTCCACCACAACCTGTCTTTACCACCACAATGAACACCGTGGTGGAACTGACTGTGGTGGAAATGACATTTCCCCCTTTTCCTCTAAAATATCATGCTATGTTAGCCTGTAAATATTAGTTTTACAGTTAACATTAAATATACACAAATTACACATTAATAAATTAATTTGATCCAGTTATTTTTACATCCATGTGAAATATGAGCCGTTCGGCCAATAAACATATTCTCAGTTTTAGTCATATTTACCTTGATTTTTCTTATTTTCGTTACCCCCTAAAGAGGTCACCCTTTCACCCAGCCATGTATTCACTGTGGAGTTTCTATTGCTATGGTTATTAAGTATTCAAAAATAAAACAATGATCCCAGGATTCTATTTTGTACAGTGTGGTGGAAATGACAGTGAACCCAAGGAACAAGGGTTCTACTTATGAAAAATATAAGAAAATTGCAATTGCAATATATAATATGTATAATTGAAATAGACATTATTTTATAATTTGTACTTAAAATCTACATTATTTAAATATTTAATTTAGAATTAAGCGAGGTTGAAGATACAAAGTCTGGCTTAGGGACAGGGGGAAAAAAGTAAAAATCATGCATAAAAGGCCTCATATTAATAAAAAAAATTATTGAGCCATGATATTTTTTTTACAAGTTCCCCTTAGGGTGAAGTAAGTCTGACAAAAACATAAAAGAATAAATGTTTTTTTAAATTTTATTCTTTCATCCAGGGACAAGAAAAGTACCATAGTTAAAGAATCACCCATTTATTTATCTTTTACTTAAAAAAAAAAAAAAAATTCAGTCACTCCTAAAATCAAACAGCATGGTAAAATTTTGCCATCACAATTTTAGCCACAAAATAAAATTGTGCTTTATTACAATTTATTTATATAAATGAATCATCCCTTTGATGTAGTTTATAGTTCCAATTGTACCCCAGATGTTATGTCAAGTTTAATAAGTAAATACAAAAATGCTTTTAAAGCCACAATATGTAATTTTTTCTGCTTTAAAAATAGCAAAAATAACTGTATCTATGTTATATATTTCTATTAGATGTGTACTTACATTATCCCGACAGTTTCCACCAACTTTAAAATACGGAGAAATTTATAGTTTAATTCGAAGACACGGGACGTTTCTCTATTTCCGTTTCGTCGCCCGTCTATGGCATCATATAACCTTTGACTCCTCTATTTTTTCTAACTTCCTTGCGGTACCCGGCGAAACCGCCAAACACAAAGGGGAACACTGGACTACCGCCAATAAAGCAAAGAAAATGACGAAGAAAAAAAAGTTGCACGTAGTTTTATGTGTGTAAATCACGTGCCCGCTCACGAGCGCTCACTCTTAACAGACAGACTGTCCCCGGTGCTGCTCGCGCGTCACCAGGTCGTCTCATTCAAATCAGCCAGCTGTTGCTGTTAGCGAGCCGCGCACATTGAATACTCATATGAGTCAGGCTGCGAATGTACGTGCCCGCTTCAGCGCGCCCATGCTTACTAAATAAACGCCTCACATCCGGCGCCGCGCACTCACCACATTCCCTTTAGCCTTAGCACATAGTGGATGCATAAAGCAAACCCAGTCAAACGTTTGACTGCAGTATTTTATGTGCCTTATAATCTGGTGCGCCCTATATACAGTATGAAAAATGTTCTAAATAGGTCATTCATTGAAGGGGCGTAATATAAATATATTCGTCTGTATTATAGTTATGGACCACGATTACGCTTTGCCTGCACGTTCTGCTGCTACAGCCAGCTCAAAAGCTCAAACGTACGGGTGAAAAATATGACCCGAGAAGGGTTTGGAACAGGAGAAGCATGACACAGGTTCATGCCAGCTTGACAGCTTCTTGACAAGCTAAATCTACAGAGAGATGCCGTATATATTTTGTGAAACGATGATGTCATGTCATGAGCTGAGCTGGTTGTCATTGACAGCGACAACAACTCCCGTGAGCCCACGCTCTTTCCCGACGTCATCAAAGTACGTCTTTTGTTATTATTTTAAATGAGTAACCCCTGGTGGCCAAAAATCGCATACTTTACGTTTAAATGACTTGCTCATTAAGAAATCAAAAAGAATAATTAATTCATTTAAATCACTAATAATGGAATCAATTACATGCATTGAAGTACTGTCCTTTATATTGAGCTTAATCAATGCTCAAGCCCTAAAACTGTAGCTCAGATATAAATTTGCATGTACTGTCAAACCAAGGAAGTTCAATTGACCCGGACCACCTCAGAGAGCATTTCCATGGGGAAAAAATTAATTCCTTCTTATGGGTTGTTCTACTTCAGAGCACTTTACAGATCAAAGGCTTTGCTGCAAACGTATGTAAACACAGTTTAACTGAGCTAATCATGCTTCGCGTCATTTTGTTAAATCATCGCCCGTTTCGTGCCTTCAGAGCAACGCTTTAATTGCATCATTTCTCCTGTATCGGTGCCTTACGACACTCCTGGCTCTACCTCATTGATCTGTCCCTCTGATGTTAGAAACGGTGAGTGAAGACACTGAGGAAAGATGCCGTTCTTTAGGCCGAGCAGTCAGACAATGATAGTGCCGAAATCTCATTTCACGACTCACTGGCGTGTTTGCAAAGCTCGAGGCAATGGTGCATCCCAGGGAGCGGTTCGGCTGTAGAGACGCATGCAGGTTGTCCAGGTGGACGTCAAAAGGCGGGGAGATAAGAACATTAACAAATGACACCGAGGGCTAAGGTTACACTACACTGGGTTCAAGTTTCCCAGGCCTGCTCATTTGTGTGCTAATAGTTTATTGATCTGGGGCATTTCACCCAAAGCAAGGCCGTGTAAACCCCGGCGTTCAATGGAGACCAGGCATGCTGGACTTCTGCAGATAAAGTTGTTCCTTCCAGTCCATTTTGTAGGATGTCGATCAATATGGCTCCTTCAACTTAAAAACACCCATATTTTGGGATTACTTCTTTGAGAGCCTTTAAGGAACCAGGCAAAAACGGCACTCGCCTTAACGTCTGGGTTGTTAAAAGCGGATTTTAGTGATGGCCAAGTCAGACTAGAGAGGTTTTACCAATAAAACCAATTATTCTATCCATTTGTGCTGCAACACTTTTGTCTCCCCTAAAAGGACACACAGTACATCAAGGGTGCTTAGTCAGTAAAACTTTAGCACAAATATAAACTCTGGTAACATTATAAGCCGCAAGTATTGTAGATTATTGGGTTTCAGCTTCAAGTGCTGCTGATACAAAACTGAGTTGCTAAATTGGATGGAGAAACAACTGGCACAATTACTCAAAGATAATTGCTCATTACATCATCAGAACTGTATCGCCCAGGAGGCAAAAATCATATTGACAGAAAGCCATTTGTGGTGGTGAGTTGATTTACCAAGTCTATTGTCAGTGAATTTCATTTTATCACAGCTCATTCATATTATTAATGGCTATGAAATGGTCTTTGTAATTGCTTCTTCTATGTCATTGTTTTACCTTCTCTTGTGAGCTCTTGCATTGCGACCTTTCTACATACACAATGGATCATTGTCAGGATTGTTTTATTAAGGGGCAATATTGCTTAATGGAATTGTTTTTTGTTTTGTTTTTCCTTCTGTTAATATCATTTTAATAAAAAAAAATACATACATACATCAGGGCTCCAGACTAACTTTTTTGACTAGGAGCGCTGTTGCCCCTGACTGAAAATTTTAGGAGCGCAAGCAAAAAAATTTAGGGGCACACCTTAAATCAGCTTACAATGCAATTATTCAAATTTCCCCCAAAATAACTCTAATACTGACAAATTTTTTAATAATAAATAGATTTAACATTATGATATGCTGTTTTATTTTAAGTTCACAGGGCTCCAAACTCAAAGTTGAGGGCAGCATCACCTCAAATGAGAACTCACAGCGAGTTCTACAAAAAAAAAAATAAAAAAAAAAATCTGGTAGCACTGGGGCTGACAATAAATCCCTAAGCTTAATTGTAGATGAAATTAACTTTAGTTATTATTATTTATAATGTCTTAATATTAATTAATAAAAGTAGTGAAAATATGTATATGGAGTGAAAATAGCCAATAAACATCCTACTGTTTACAATTGGTATTATTATTATTTTTTAAGTGTATAAATAAGAGTGTTCCAACATCTTAAAATTGTTCGTTTTAGAACAATCTTTAAAGGATGAACAAAAAATGTGTTTTGTTAATCACATAAAAAATACAAAAAAATAAAACATTTATAGGCCTATATGATATTATTGAAGTGCTGGGAAAAGATGTGCAGTAGGCTACTTGTAAGCATTTGACTATTTCTTACACATCATCATATTTATGGTTAGAGTTAACTTACTACATTAGCCTAAATCCATGGTTCTGTTAGGCTGATTTGTCTGATTTCCACGTCAGCGCTGATCTGAAATGGTTTATAACAGAACTCTGCGCCGAATCGGAGTGTTTCTCACTGGATCTCGTGGTGTTGATGTTATTAATTCTGAGGCGAATTCAATGGATTTCTTCACTGGATCTCCTAGTAACAGTGTTGCGCGAGCGAGATCGGCCCGCGACTGGCAAGTTCGGGCTTTATTTTACTGTCAATGGTTCGGATCGCTGCTGCTGCTCTACGGTCCTAATCATATATGAGTGGCGTAACGTATTTTCGTTCCACTTTCATTTTGTTTGCATTCGCTGCTAGGTAACGACTAACGAGTCGATAGATCGCCGATTGCTCAGACGCACATCAGGTTGTGATATTTGTCTCCCTCTCCTTCCCACAGACGTTTACGCGCGCTATTCTTGCCACGGATTCATTGACGCGCCGCTTCCACGCTTAACCATGCGTTTTACGTGTGGCAAATTTACTGGTCGCACATGTGCGACTGGATGTAAAATTCAGTTGCACACTCTCAAAATTTGGTCGCAAAATGCGACCATTTGGTCGCAGTCTGGAGCCCTGTACATTATATATTAAATCACAATTAATAATTTGTAATTGTATACGAAAATATATCCTAGTCAAAAAGCTCTTGTATTTACATAACCAAGATGTTTACAATGTCATTCAAATAAATAAAAGGAGGCACTTGCTGTCCATATAAACACAATGTTGTCCATTCAAAAATTATTTATTAATTATTTGCAATAAATTCACTTTGTACAATTGTTACCAAAAATCAAACTAAAATAGATATAAATAATCTTATACCACTATATTTTATGCTGTGGCATTTTCAACACTGAAATGCATTTTAAAGTGTCAGCAACCATTTAATCACCTCATTAGGACGCATAGCAAAAGCACTCTAAAGTAATTAATTTCTCTTTTTTTAATGAGGATATTATGCATACTGCCTTGCTGAACAAAAACTATGGCGCTCATCTGCAGAAAGTTCATATGAATTTTTGGTCTTTGACAATAATGCTTTAACACAAATTTACATTTATTCATTTATCAGATGAGCGTCGCATGCATAATAACACCCGGAGTTGTTCTATGAATATAAAGCGCACACAATAAGCGTCATATTGCAGCTATGGGAGGTAGGAGGAAATGAACAGGCAAGATGTTATCAAGTGTCTCCATCCAATAACAAATTGCTTGTGCACACATTTTATTTTTCTCTCCATATTTGTAGCAAAGGTGGGCGAGGCGTGCCCTGCAAGATTGGGCTTCCTGGTGTCTACCATTTGCTCACTGATTACATTGGTGGGGGAGGGTGGGTGGAGAACAACAATCTGTGCTCAAATCTCTGCATTGCCAAAAAAAAAAAAAAAAATGTGACACCGATGGAATGAAGTCTATTCACGTGCCCACCCGTCTCCTTTCATCTCCCCTGGTCCTCAGCAGGTGGACATCTCTGGCAACAATGCAAAGAAACTAATGTCATATGGGCCAATGCCTGTACTATATCAAAGATGAAGCATTAGAAACAAATGTTTCGCTCCAAAGGTAGAGCGATTACAATTAACTAAAATATATTAATATCAATATTGAAGGAAAAAACAGGAAAGATAGAATGATATTCAAAGAATAATGAGTAGAGTGAATAACAAAAAATTACAGAATAATAATGACAGATAGAAGATAGGAAAATAAGTAGAATGTGCAGTTATAAATACAATGATTCATTATAACATAACGATACAATGATAGAATAACAGATAGAATATGCAGAGCAAAAGGATATAGACAGATAGATTATATTTCTCAAACAGAAAGACAAAGACAGACAAGCTTTAACCCAGACTGACGTACAATATTAGTGATATCAGACAATATTCATGCTTTCACAAAAGCTACATTATCGCTAATGAGCACCTGATAGACCTTCAACACGTTTTCAGATCTGAGAATATTTTCCATCTGGGTTTAGGCTGACATTAATCTGCACCCATGACACTCGCTGATTGTCCATATTTGAGGATTGCTATGCCCCACTAAGCTCCTGTATTCCAGTGGGGTGTTAATCCCCCCGCCTCTGATGTATGAATAGTGGGTAATTTATTTAAACCAGCCTGGATCCAGTAGTTAAGCCAAAGTAACTAAGCAACAATGACTGAGCTGCTCTTTGAAGAGACAGACTTCAGGAGCACATGGTTGGTGGTCCACTGGAAGGGTTCAAAACCAATGGAACCCATTAAATGCAGTCAGAGTCATGTGGTGCTAATTGAAAGTTGCAGGAAAGATGGCAAAGATTTGATAAAGGATAAAGCCTTAGCACATGATACAAATGACAGGGAAAGGGAAATATTCCACCCATTATCCTTCTTACAATTCTTCAGTATCAAACACGTTTTTTTTGTTTTTGTTTTTTCCAATTTGCCTAAGCAGAATTGGGTACAATTTTGAAATGGTTTAGCTGTACGGATTTGAGAATTCGCAGACTTGTTGAGTCTAACTTGCGTCACAGCTTCATAGAGAACTGCAAGCTCCCCACAAGTCTGGCACTTGCTCTTGCTGGCCTCCTCACACTCCTGAGTCCTGGCTAGCAGCATGCCTCCCGCCTGGCCACATGTGCCATGTCAGGACTGCAAACACTAATGCAGGGTGCCGAGTGGCCCAGCCAGGCTGTTCAGCTCAGGAGCCTTCTGGCAAAGGAAAGTCATCTTGTTTATCCAATTCTTTTTCTGCAGCCCGTCAGTCCAAGCAGGTCTGACGGCACAGGAAAGTCACAAGGGTAAAAATTTCCTGGTTAACTCCTATGTTTCCACAGTGACTGAATCACCTTAATGTTGCTCATCTGTAAGATGAGACGAAAAACGTGCAAATGGTTGAAGCACGGAGGAAAAAGAGTTGGCAATGAGTCATTCTTCTTTCTGACAGACACGAAATAGAAAAACATAATCTACCAAGGCTTTTTAAAGATGTACAGTGAGATATGCAGAGGCAGTAACATGTGTTTGCCAGAAAGAAAGATATTTTATACACGCATATATATATATATATATATATACACACATACACACATATACACACATATACACACATATACACACATATATAACATATATATTTACACACACACACACACATATATATATATATATATATATATATATATATGAAGAGTTCAGATGCAAAAGCCTCTAAATGCCATTTGAAATTTTCTTCTTATCAAACTTGTATACAAGTATATATATAAAAATATAAAAAATATATAATAATAATAATAACAATAATAAATATATATATATATATATATATATATATATATATATATATATATATATATATATAAGCAATTACAGAGAGAGGGAGATGTAGGATGTCAAAATCTTAGTTCTTCTAACAGAATGTTTGCAATTTTTGTCCAGCTCTGAATATTATTGTCACTTGCGCCATTGACCTTGGCAGTGGTGCCTTCCAACAATACCCAATATAAAAACCTTGATGTAACAGTTGTCACCTCTTTATATTTTTTTCTCTGTTGCAAATTTACACACATATTATTCCCACAGTTACATAGTTCAAGTATTGATAAAAGTATGAGTACAGTGAAGTACATGAATCAGCTGCTAATTCCTAATTTTATGAAGAAATAATAATTAATATAGCATTACTAGATAATAATTAAAAGTGCAAAAGAATTTCTTATATTGATAGCTTTTCTCAGCAAATATTGATAGATTATTATTGATGTGTGATACACGCATGCGCACGCAACTTAAAAGCAATTTTTATCGCTGTAGTCTGGAAACCTTAGAGACGGCAAACATCTGATAGGAGAAGGCACAGAGGAAACGCATGGCTGTCTGTGAACCTTATTTGACACTGACAGAACTTCACAGAGCCAACCTCATACTTGCCACTCCAACAACCAAAAAAAACCCATCTCCAAACAGAATACACAAACCCCTCCTCAACCTCTCTAGGCCATTTACCAAAAATAAAACCCTTCACATTGAAAAACAAAAGTCTCACCAGCCAGGTAAAAACCAGTGTGTCATCAGAGTGAACAACAGTGATATGTAATCAGCAGGCTTACACAGTATTATCATTCTCTAAATGCAAATATTACCAGATTATGCAACTTCAAATCAAATATATATGCAGATCTTGACTCAAGTTCACAGACAGCCAAAACTTTCCCCAGCTCTCTCAAAAAGCAGAAATGTGAAAGTGCAGGATGGTTTAGATGTGTTGCTCATTGTCTTCGTTGCTGCCAATAGAGACACTGACAAATGACAAGAGACATCCCTTGACACATAACTAAAACAGACATGAGTCATTCAAAACAGATTCAAATCATTTCCCTACAATCTTCAGCCATATTTTCTATTTTCTTTTAGGAAGAGTTTTTTTCTTTTAGTCCCGAGAAACTAAGAAAAGGATGGCATTTCTGCAACTTCACACTAAGGACTGCTGTTGACAGGTTGCTCCCAAGAATCAATTCCTTAGTGACTGACAGCAAAGACTGCCCACTGAGCCCTGCTGGTTATTTACTTTATGTCACCTGCATGCAATTGTTATTCGGCTTCAAGGAAGTTATAGAGAATACAGCCACTGTATTGTTTATGGAACATTTTCTCTATTTGTCAAGTTTAAAGGAATATTCTGGGTTCAATGCCAGTTTAACTTGATTCAATGCCAGTTTAACCAAATCATCTCCATCAGCTGATTAGTTTTTCTATTTAATTTTTTTTTTTTTTTTTTTTTGTTTGTTTAAAAACATGTATGGTGTCAAGCACCAAAAATTATATCATCTTTTCCATAATGTGCACCCCATAAACTAGAACAGAAATGCCATCTGGCTAGATTTGATGACGTAAAAAATGAGATGTTTACGTGTGGCAGATCAAGCTCACCTAACTTTGTAACCTAATCCTTCAATATAATGGAGAGAAAAGAACTGTAATGTTCTTCAGTCACCACATTGGACGCATGCAGCATGTTTGTGACTGACTCTGTAATGTTATTACAATTTAAAATAACTGTTAGCTATTTTAATATAAATCTTAAAATTACTCCAGTCTATTACGCTACTCTTCAGTGTCACATGATCCTTCAGAAATCATTGTAGTATGGGAAACTGGGAAATTACAACATTACATTTATTCTGCTAATACTAACATCCTGTCAAAGTAAAATTCAAGAGCTAAGATTCATCTATAATGGATACTACACTTCACATTTTCCCAAACCATTGTGATCAAAAATGGTAACATGACATTTCTAATCTTAATATCTCTAAAGATAAAGCATTCACACTGATTAATTCACTTTCAACTAATTATGATAAAACCCAAACAACTGCGCAGGCAGTGTGTCCCTGATGGATAAAAAAAAGGAGATCAGTAAACACAATGACGAGTGAACTTTATGACAAAGTACAAAAATGTAGATTCTAAAATAAATGTACAGTATATACAAAAGAAACTTCACATATCAATTAAACACCCCTCTGTTTTTTGTGGCTCTTGAGTTAAATAATGCTGTGGCAGTGGAATCTGTCTCAGGTTGTCTGCTTCCAACAACATCCAGATCAACAATCATTAAGGATGCACGCCACGGATTGGAAAGCCTGTTTAACATGTGCCTGAGCACGGATCAGGAGGCCAAAGCTGGCGTATTGGGCTCAGCTGAGACAGCTAAGGAGATCACATCTTGAAGATGGGCTCCAGGACCTGTGGGCCAAGAAAACCAAGGCAAATAGGATTGGCCAATGCAGCCAGGCAGTAAGCTTTCGGATCAGATCAGGGAAATCAGCATTATCTGTGCAAGCTGTCTGGTGAACTGGAGCGACAGACAAACATCTGTCACGTGTCGGCATTTCGCCTCTCCTATAGGTCTGTGGTCCACTTCAAATATCTAACAGCTAGAGAAAGCAAATATGATAGAGCGAAGGGGGGTCTCAACGTTTCATTCGCACTTCACCACCTCAGCCATCCCCCACATTCCCTTTTCCCTCACTTCACAGGCAATAACTCATTACGGTAGTCTGCGCTTTGATAATTGGAGCAGAAAGAGAAGGAATAGGGGTTTGACACTTCATTTGACCTGCTTTGTATTTCCCTCATATCATCAACATGATCAGCTATCATTATGGATCTATTCAGGGGTCGTAGATGAGATAATTACAGATCCTGAGCTGCCAGTTAAGGTGACGAACATTGGGAGAAGGTTGTTGTACCCATCATGTGTCCGTTGGAGGATGTTAACTCACTAGCTACTTCCAGTTAGCTCCGGGGTTCATGGATACATATTTTAAGCTGAAACTCACAGTGCTGGCTCTACCAAACCAGCATTGTCAAGACCCCTATCCTGTGAGAGTCACTGCACTAGTGATGGAACACATTATAACAGTTACAACACAGGCAGCTGTCCCAAAATTAGGGAGCACATAGATAATTCTTGATTTAATCCATTAAACACAACTGAAAGAGAAACATAATGTTTATTACTCTTTTTTATTATTTAACTGTATTGGATATTGCCAGTGACAGTTGTATGCCAGCTGCAGTTGGCTGTCAGGGGGTCCAACAGTGAGACAGCTGGTGAAGTCCCATGGAATGACATTTCCACAGTGAGACGAATGTCACTCCAGCCTGTTCCTGTGAAACCCACAAGCCGTAATCGTAATGGCTGTCTACTCATCCAACAAACTCCTCCGCCTCTCCATCCACCTCTAAACAACCTATCTGACACAATCTTGAAAGAAAGCGACACGAGGGAGAGGGAGATGCTGAGGTCACAAGAAGGCTTGGAAGGCACATAGGATGCTGACAGGCTGCCAACCTCATCCACTTGCAACAAGCTGCTCAGCACACAATATGACCATAGGGAAAAGATTGCCAACCAAATACATGACACATAGCTCTACTAGTAGACTCTACAGCAGGAAGGACCAAGATGTACCTTTTAATGTACAAGCCTGCACAGAAAAGACTGCCCAAGTTCAAATGCTGTACACCAAATCATTTAAAATATTTGGCTGGTGGGTAGAATTACTTCAATACGAAACAGTAATGAAATGCATTGTTCACATCGAAATTCTAGAGGTGAATAGGTTTAACCAAACTACCTCAAAAAGGCCCCACACATTTTCCAGGATTACGGTACGAATCTCTGAGAACTTTAGCCAAATGTGTATAAAGGCCTCCACTTGACCATGTGTACACTGGCATGTAAATTAGCAACAA
Source organism: Pimephales promelas (assembly GCF_016745375.1). The sequence continues at coordinate 826,305 of NW_024121510.1, read as the reverse complement.
AGGTAAGAGGCTTCAGAGCTGGTCTTTCTTTGCCGTTTCTTTGTACTAGCCTTTCTCATTCAGAGAAACGCTAAACCGATAATGAAAAGGCATCTATAAACATGATCCAGACTTAATTAAAAGATCCACTGCTTTAAGTCTGTTGGACAGTGTATAACTACAGTTATTTTCTTGTCTTCCATCTTCTGGCATTTGAGTATTCACTACCCATGAGGACCAAAGAGCTCAGTGAAATAACACTGTCTCTCCTTCGCAACTCATTCATCGTGGATTCTAATAATTTGCTGTCCTGTGGCCCACAACTAATGCGACCTAATGGTGGTGTATGTGTATTAGAATGCAGGAGAAATTGCACCGCTTCAGTCTTTGAATAATCACCCTCTGTCAAGCAACAAAAGGCTGTAGCTCTTGTGGAAAAACAAATAGGCCTCATAAAAAAAAAACACATAGCAGGCTTCTAAGACACAAGGGCAATGTGAATAGATAAATTGTCAAAGGATAAGGAAAGAATAAGCAGTGCCTCAATAAAGCCTGCTTAGCTGAAGTCATTGGCAGGTATTTATCTGAGACTCAGAAGTGCTTGTAACCCATGTTGGTTACAAGCACTTCAAGTAGAAAATGCTTTTTAAGGAGGAAATAAAACGTTTTATTTGTGTTTCACATAGAACTGAATTGCACAAAGCCTGCTAATTTATAAGATGGTTGTAGCTTCACAGAGTTGAACTGGCTCAAATGATTGTGACCTTTTTGTACAAGCACTCAAAGCTACAAATATTAGTTATCTATAATGAGAAAGCCTGGTCATAAATCTAGGGTTTCACAGGCTAAATTGGAGTGCAGTGGTGCAACAATGGAAACCCAGTGGGCGATACACAGATAGAGAACCTAGCAAATTACACATCAGAACTTCCCATTAAACTGATCCTCATTCAACATGAATTGAAGTCAATTTATGCAGACAACAGTTTCTGTTTCTCAGTAATTGCTTCCATTGATTAAAAGGGGGAAATTACATTGTAGAAAGCTAATATCACACTATAAACATATGGTGGTCAAGACATGTATTATAATCAGGATATCCCTCTTTTTTAATAAAGCTTCAGATAAACTGTCTTGACTCATATGTTATAATTATCAATGTTTTATCAGCTAGCTGTAGCAATGAATGGTATGCTAATCAATTAACAACACCTCTGACAGTACATTTTGATTAATTCTGGTAATTTGTGAGTTTGTGAATTTTTTTGAATAATTCATTAAAAGTATCAACAAACAAACTATACTGAATGGCTTTAAAATATGGCAGAAATGGTAAGAATAGCACACTATTCTAAATTAATACAGTTTTTGATTCACTAAAAATACTTGGCTTATAATTTGGACAACACTAATCTCACTTTTCTGTACACGCATTTGCAGATCATTTAAGTAAGTTTGTAGTAAACAAAAAGCTACGGATCTGAGTTATGTTGTGTAATTGTACTTCATATTTTAAATTTAAACTTAAAATAAATGAAAATCTATCATTGGTTGTTGTTGTTTTTTTTTTTCATTATCCCTTCTCTGATTATTCATGCAAAATAAATATGCCAGAGTAGCTATCCTTTATTAATGTGCCATAACTGAACATGAAATTAAAAGTCACTGCCCTCGGGAGTAAATGATGACGTCTAAATGGTGTTAACACTTCTTCGCTCTAGCTGAAGGCGTGGAATTTATTAATGTCTACTAATGATCTGCGACAATCTTGCAGCCAGAGGCTTGAACCTCAACAGCACCAACCAGCGCAGAGAGAGTCATTGAGTATCCATTATGAATGAGGACGTCCTGACTTTGGGAATTTGGGGGGTTGTGCAGTACATGATGTCTCAAAGGACAGGTTTGCCATGAAAGGGACTGGAGGGGGAACACAATATCAACTTCCATTCCTACTCTATAGAGGCATCTCAGTGTCAAAAACGCATCCGACCGACCTGCCACTGCCTGCTTTCAAAACTCGTTTAACTGTGCTCCTCGAGGAGAGCTGGAATAATTAACTCAGCATTGCTCATCTCATGTTTCACTATGCACACAAACAGAAACTTTCGCACAATACTGTATGCACTGACACAACTTTCGCCTGATACAAGGAATGGCAGAGTGACAACACAGACAAACTGATATGCTGTAGATAGATAGACCAAACAACTGAACAGCAGACAGAACAAACAAACAAGAGACAGACAGACAGAACAAACGACAAACAAACAAACAGACAAAAAACAAACAAACAATGGACAGACAGAACAATCAAACAAACAAAAGGCAAACAAATTGAACGAACAACAAAAAAACATAGACTGTTAGATAATACAACAAACAGATCGACAGACAGAGTGAACGGAATCAAATGAACAAACAGACAAGAACAAATGAAAGGCATATAAACAGAATGAATGAATGACAAAACAGCAGAATGGATGACAGACTGGTGAAACAATCAAAAGACAGAATGACTGGTCAAACAAACAACACAGAGTAAAATAGAACTACAAATAAAGCAAAAGGCAGAACAAGCGAAAGAACAAGGAATAGTCAGATAGAGAAAGAATGACTGAATGACTAAACATCACATGCAAACACAAAGCATAAATAAATGAACCTTAAGGACTAAGAACATTCATTAACTCAAGATTCATTCAGTTGATGACATGGGGTCTGAGAAGACATAATAAAGCCATTTGTGACATCGATCCAACACTATTAGGTATTGATGGCACAAAGGAGAGTCTGGAAGATTACGATGTAATGAGTGAGAGTGATCAAACTGAGAGGGACAAAGAGGGAAGGAAAGACACAGCGAGGAGGACAACAGGAGAGGTGGTTCAGGAGGTTGGCTGTTTGTTGTGTCTGGTTATGGTGATGACATGCATGGATGAGTCAAACACATTTTCTAAGGAAGGATGCCACAGGTTCAGCTTGCTTTGTCTGGCAGTGTTTACACCTACATCCAATAGCTGGATTGAGAGAGTCAGAGAGCCAATGAGGAGTGAGAAGAGACCGCGTGAGTCTGAATGCAAACTGGACAGCAGAGACACCTCAGAACTGATCTGGCAATGTGACATTTGTAGATGTGGGGAAAAACTTTTAGTGAGGCTAATTAAAGCACCTTCTGACAGGCAAGTGGACATTAAAGACATTCAACAACACAGCCCTACAGATCATATGACTTTAATTTTGAAATGGTTAAGATATTAATAAACAGTGACAAAGTTTTGTAAATGTAGGCTAATAAAATAAAATGTAATAAAAAAAAAATAAAATAAAATAATCCGCATGAACCTTCACAGGACAACCGGTTTGGATAATGAATGGATGGATATAATTAATCACCACATTGTGAATTAATCGAATTGTAAAGTTCGAACATTGTAAAATTAATCAAAATCTTGATAAATTAAACTTTTTACCTTCATTATTGTAGTTCACTGAGAAGATTTGTACTGTAAATATGCAGTGATGGGATCTTTTTTTTTCTAATGAAAGAGTGAATTTCTTATCTTTGTGATGTTAAAATAATTTAAGGAAACACATTTTGATGTTAGCTTGAGAAAGCCTGAACCTCGAACCAGGACTCAAACTCGGATCTCTACCCAAAGTACTATTGCTTTGACAACAGCTCACTTTCAGCAGTTATTTTCTCTATGGGTCGAAACATTTCTTACAGATTTCTACTTGTTATAAATCAGATACAAATAAATTAGTTTAGTGAGAGTACATTTATATGTACTAACGTCAATGAGGGAAGAGATGACAAATTTTATTTTGGAGTGAACCTGTCATGGGTTTTTTATTGATATGGAAATTTCATTGAGAAATTAAACACTGCTGTGTGTTTCTCAGAGACATATAACAGTTCTGCTCTGACTTTGTAGATAATTTTTTCATTTTAAAAAATTGAGCAAAAGCAGACAATATTGTGCCTAAAATATAACACAATATTAACTTCTTATTTATTGAACCATTTATAAAATCAATAAATCACATTTGCACTTGTGCTATTGGAACAAAACAGCACTTGTGTGATATTGCACTATTTATCTTTTTTTTTGTTCTGTTAATTTTATTCAAAAGTATATGAACCCTACAATAAACATGTTTTATGTACCCTACTATAAACATGTTTTATGTTTTTAATAGTAATATTATTTATATGAAAATAGATTGTTATATACTGACACAACTGTCACTGTTTATTAATATTATTATATTTTATAAATATTTTATTCATAGTTTTAATGTAAGCATAATGTTGTTGTTCTTTGCTCATATATATATATATATATATATATATATATATGAAGAGTTCAGATGCAAAAGCCTCTAAATGCCATTTGAAATTTTCTTCTTTAATGATAATTTTTATCAAACTTGTATATTTAAGTTCAGTAATTTCACTTAAATAACAATTAATAGGTAATTATCATTGCCATTTAAGTGAAATTACTGAACTTCAATATACAAGTTTGATAAAAATCATCATTAAAGAAGAAAATTTCAAATGGCATTTAGAGGCTTTTGCATCTGAACTCTTCATATATATATATATATATATATATATATATATATATATATATATATATATATATATATATATATATATATATATGAGCAAAGAACAACAACATTATGCTTACATTAAAACCATGAATAAAATATTTATAAAATATAATAATATTAATAAACAGTGACAGTTGTGTCAGTATATAACAATCTATTTTCAAATAAATAATATTACTATTAAAAACATAAAACATGTTTCTAGTAGGGTACATAAAACATGTTTATTGTAGGGTTCATATACTTTTGAATAAAATTAACAGAACAAAAAAAATAAGTCAAGTTATTGACCTATCAATGTCAGAGGATGGCTGTTATATTGGAATCAAGCCTAATCATTTGCATTCTACTCCTTTATGAATAATTAAACACTGGGCAGCTACCCAGAGTCTTGTCCTTTAACATGTAGACAGACTCCACCCAGAGCAGAAACAGCAGCCAAATGATCAGCTAATACTCTCTATCCTCCAAGAGACAAGACAGAGTATAAATGGGTAATTAGCCACTAAACACTATGGAAGCGGGATTACTGGGCTTTACATGTTGGACACAAGCCTTTGCTATGTGTGTGGATATGGACATAGAAATACACAAAGCAGAATACACAATTGCAGTGTTTGTTTAACTGCATCGCTGTGATGTGATGACTGAAGAACTGAGGGCTGTTAGACATCTCTAGCTCTTCAACAATCCTGACCGTTATATCCTTTTCTTATTAAATCCATAGTTGTGAGTCTGAATAGTAATTCTATGCTACATTCCTTTGCCACGGTCGTCAGTGCAGCGCCTCTCGACTGAAAGCAGCAGGACATCAGGTTTGATATGTACGAGTGCAACTCTTCGCTTTCCAATCGCACAGGATGCCACACGCACATAATCACAAGTCTCTTGAGGTGGGGAAATAGCTGATTAAACCAACTGTGTGCTGAATCTGAATGTTTCTGTCTCTTCTTCACAGTACGACAGATGGGTAAGTGAGGAAAGAAGGAAGAGAAGATTGTGTGGGCAGTGCGTGAGAAAAAGTCTCAGCTCAGTTTGCCAAAAACACACGGTGCAGCCAATATCGCAATGCATTGTGGTTTCCTTATATGATTTATGATCCTTTATTTATTTTTATTTTTACTTTTTATGAAAAAAAAGGATAAATGTTTGAAAGATTGTTTGCAGTAAGCATTCTTCCTGTAAAGCTCACTATCATTTATACTAACATTTACAGTATATATATTCATTTAACAGACTTATTTAAATTGACTTAGAGCTTGGAATAAAACAGCAGAATGGATTAACCCATTAGAGAAGACAATAACAGCAGTGCCACCATTGACAAATTTCAACAGGTCCTATTATTATTAACCCATAAATAATAATAACCAATTATTTTTTAACTTTGAACAGTCCAGTGACAGGGGAGGCATTTAGGTATGTTATTACGTTACTGAATAAGTGAGCTTCAACAAGGTAAACATGGCAAACCCAATATGTGTTGAAACTTGGAATGCATATAATTATCTGAAATAAGTAAAACAATTAAAGTTGGCTAAGTAATAATAATAATAACAACAACAACAACAACACTAACTTTATTATCACTTCAGGTAACAGACATTCAGATAATGTTCCTGAATAAGTGGTACTATAAATCAAGGCAAACATATACAGTACATAATCAATGATAACACTTTTAATTGGAGTGTCTATAATTCTATTTAATTAACTGAAAGAAGTAAAATACTGAATTTTGCAAACGTACATACAAGAAACATACACACAAACTTACAGCCAAGATAAATACTTACACATACACACACACACACATATCAAACAGACGGAAAGACAGAAGGTACGGATAAGACTAGGCTTTTCCATGTTCCAGGCATTTGCAAACTAAAAAATTAAAATATATATATTCTCTGGTATGGCCCAGAGCTTCTGTCAAGGGTATAAACTTGGGAATGCATGAGAATTAGAGTACTCGTTCTCCAATAAGTTAGTAAAACATCACAAAATGATTTTTTTTTCCTTGCAATGTTTCTTTCCTTGCAAAGGCATCAATAAAATACTTTCCACATGGAACTGTTGTAAGATGCCCATGGGCCAGAGAATATATGATGCATGGAAGTATAGTTTAGTTTAATTACAGTTATAACTTATCATCTTGCTTTTATCAAATGCTATTGCTTTTGTGTTAAATAATGTATTGTAATAAAGGTGAAAAGATGGATGTGAAAGCTTGAGTAGACTCCCACATGATTTACCATTGGCACAAACGTATACGACTAGGGCTGGGTATCGAGTTCAATACTTTTTAAGCACCGACTAAATTGCCTCGATACCATCGAATATCAAAAAAAACTCTTGCCATTCGGTAACAAATTTCGAGTTAATAAAGAGTCAGTGTCGTCAACGTCAGTGAGCCATTTGATTACTTTATTCAATTGCTTTACCTAGTTTGATTTTATTTGTATTTAGTTTATATTATTATTTTAAGCAGTTTTATTTATTTATTCATTTGTGTTATTGCTTTTACTTTAACTATTTGTTCGTTTTTTATTAATGATTGTTTACTTGTTTTTAAATCTTTAAAATTTGTATTAGTAGTTTTAGCTGTGCAATTGAAATTGGAATATGGTTTGATCGAAGAAATTAATACTTCAATAAAGTAGGAATAACAATGTGCTAATCCAATCAAATAATGTTACATTGTCGTAACAGGTCGTTTAAACAAATGCTGTACTTAAAAACATTCTTTTCATCAAAAAATCTTGAAAAAAATAATAAGCACAACCGTCTTCAACCTCGAGCGCACAAAATCAGCATATATTAGAATGATTTCTAAGGATCATGTGCCACTGGCAAAGACTTTTGATCTAATTAATGCAGAACTGGTTAGCATGAGACTTTTTTTTTCCTTTTACAAATCTTACTCACCCAAAACTTTTGACTAGCATTAGTGTACATGCCATTTTCAACATATTTTAATTCACATTAATCAATCACATGTTTTTAAGCTGTTGTAATAAATAATCAACAAAATTTCTCAAAGAAAAAATGCCCCTTACTTGTTCACACGATTGGTTCTAGTACTCAAATCCTCTCTTTGCCTCTGCTTTGACTGGCTAAAGCTTGTCTTTGGCAGGTGGACAGTGGGATGGGGAGAGTGTATCTGGGTCACTAGAAGCCATGCATCCCAAGTCCACCACCAGAAAAAAAGAAGAGTTATTTTTCTTTTTCCCTCTCGTTCTTTAATCTGTCGTTCTTTTCTCACACGCTCCCTAGTTTATAGATGGGAACATTGGAATTTTGGCCCCTTACCCCCAGAAAGCATTGTAAGCTTTTACAAAAGACACGCACGGCAGGTGGAGTGGGAGGAAGTGATAAAGAGAGAGAAAAACTCATGTGGGAATAAGGCTGGAAAAACACGGCAAGGTATAACCAAGAAGACAGATCTTCCTCTGCTTGTCACTTCCTCACAACCCTCTCCTTTCATCTCTGCCTGTAGCAGGTTTGTTATGTTGATTCGTGAGTAAGCATCATACACGCCATGAGAGCTCTGTTTAAAATAGCTCTGACTGGAAACCACAAGCACACTTAAAGAGCACCTATCATGGATTTTTGAAAATGACTGTTCATGTAGTGTGGAATATAGCTCTAAGGGAATGAAAACATCCTGCAAAGATTTATATCTGAAAGTGCACCGTATATAAAGTTATTGTCTTTCAAAAGTGAGAGTCGACTCTGAGTCTATGAAATGAATTGTTTTTTAAACGAGTCATTAGCTGTTACATCGTGACATAGAGAGGTCATTGGCCGCTCCCAACAACTGCGCAGAATTGAAGTGACGTCTAGAATCGCATCATGTTGAGAAGACGCTGTGTTCTACATTGCAAAGACAGTTCAGCCAATTGTTTCCATTGTCTAGGGATGAGCATGTGAAGAATCAGTGGTCAGAGTTCACATTTTTGCAACGAGCAATATTTGCAATCCAGTGTATATGGATCAGGTTCGTCCTCCTTCGAATCACAATCTGTAAGTAATATTAATAATGTTTGCTGTTATGTTTTCTGTAGCATGCACAATATAGTTATAGTGTGTTTTGTGTGTTGTGTACACTAACACCTTCTAAGCGAGATAAAGTTAGTTTTGTTTTTGATATTCACCAGACATTCATTGAAAAATGGCAATTACCTCCTAAACGACTTAGCCAAATATGACTTCGCTCTATATGGCACTGCCCCTCAAAAGCCGCCGCAATGCGTTTCACCGGGAAAGCTTGCTCTTGACGGAGACGCGAGTAAGGGACCGTCTGACACGTTTGTTCAAACACTATATACAATTTTCAACACTTGACCAGCTATAATCCTGGTTATGGGCGCCCCGTTGCCGACAGTCTCTGCCTACGGTTTACCAATAACAACGGACTGGGTCATTTGACCAATCGCCGCAGATTCGCGTCACTCAAAGGAGGTGTTTGGGAAAATGAATCGTCGAACGAATCATTTGGGAGTCGTTGAGCAAATCAGTTAAAAATAAATGCATATTATAAGACAAATAAAGTGTTTTTTTTATTCCTTGCATGCACGTTGAACTGTTTTTGGGAACTCCTAAAACAAAATTAGGAACATTTCAAATGCTATCATAGGGGCTCTTTAAAACATTCTCCTCCAAAACGCACCTGCACCTCCCACAAGCGACCCTAATGTATTTCCACTCTCAGCCCTCCTCCTGCACATTTGCTCCTTTTACACACTTTTTTTTCCAGTTCCTCTCATTTGTTTAAAGCCACTGATTTGTCTGTGGGAAACCGATAAGGATGAGAGAAAAAGACAAAGAAAAAGAGCAAGCGCAAAATATCACTGTAATATTCATACTTTGAAAATTGACACTATTGTGCGGCAAAGTGAATCAAATTATCTTCGCATCACAACTCTTTCCATCTATCAGTGAGTGTCTCAGAGGGCTTATTAACATCAAGTTTACAGTATAAATATAGTGTTACAGCAGACAAACACACACCTGATAAAGAGTAAACAAACTCTTCAACAGAAATACATTTACAGATGCAAAAGTATATATTAGAAGTAGAACAAGCATGCTATTTTTAATATTCACTTAAAATTCCCTTACACTCTAAAAAATGCTGGGTTGTTTTAACCCAATTTTGGGTAAAATATGGACAAACCCAGCCAATGGGTAACATTTTTGAATGACATTTTTTACCATATGGCTAGATTTGTCCATATTTTACCCAAAATTGAGTGTATGACATTTAGTGTGCTCAATAATTATGGTTTTCAAATAATTCCAATAAGGTGATTAAATTGCAACAGGCCTACTGACAGCTAGCAGACAAAACATCTTTAAACAATCTTTCCGATGAGAGTTGGTGATCTAAGGCAATGACCGACATAGACAGCATAGTTCAGCTTTAAACAAATGCGCAACAAATCGATACAGCAACTCCTATAGCACAGTCCATGCACTGCACGATACAGTTGGATACTGCAGTTGAGTAGAAACGGCAACTATGGCATCAAACATTTCATGGTTTCTTGTAAAGCTGCACGATTGTGGATAAATTGAGGATCACATTTTTTTTGTTTGTTTGTTTCAAATAGAGATTCTCACAAGAGAGGTTCTTCTGAGAAAATGTTAAATGCTGCATGTCTATTTACAAATATTTAAGAAATTGTAATTACTTATATTTTTAAATCAGTTTGGATGATTCAAATACTTAACTTGTTTCATTACTGGATAAATCAGCACTTTTGAAGTAATCTCTTGAATGAATTGTACAAGGATCAAATACAATTTTAACAGTCCTTTTCATTGAGATTCCAACCGATTCATTCAAACGGCTGATTCATTCAAGAACGAAGCATTATAAGGTCTTAATGAGTGAGTCATTGAATCATTCATTCAACCAATTCATTCAAAAAGTTGATTAATTCCCCACCATATGTTGCTCAGAGACGCAGAACAGTATTGTGGCTTTGTTTGGAACTATTTACGTTGGCGAAACGGAGCAAAAACAGGCAATTTTGAGTCTAAAATGTAAGTGACTTTGTGCCAGCGCAAACCCTCTTTTGGTGTTAAAAAACTGGATTTACTAAAAACACAAAAATAGCACTAAAGAGGCGTGGGCAGGGTTATTTTTGCGGTTGGCCTTATTGCATTTGTAGAAGTTTCCATTTCAGATGCGTTTCAGAGGTTTTTGGTGATTTGAGTCCTAAGGTCATTTACTAAGGTTTGTGCAAGTCAATTCACTGGGATTTGAAGAATAGAGTGCCGAAGTTACGACGTCTCTCTGTAGGCCAAAACGCGGAAGTGAGTTAGCATTTCAGCATTACGGTTCCCTCGCTCTAAAGCCTATGGGATTTTTGAATGGGTTTTTGCTAAATCGCCTGAAATAAGGTCTGTGGTGAACAGAGCCTCTAAATATTTTCACGTTTTGATCTATGACACAGAACACACAGTTATAATCTGCTTGTGTTTTTTTAAACTTTATTGTGTCTGATTGTGTTTTTTAAAATCTTTATATAGGCTTCAAAATGTATAAATTTTGGATGAACTTGTAAAGATTATCTTGCTAGACAAAACGTGTAAGGGGCACAACCCTTTGTTAAACATAGATCTTATTTTTTGCGATTTTCCAAAAGTCTATGGGGAAAATGCATTGCTTTTCGACCGAGGGAACCCATGCGCCGCTAGCTTCCGGGTTGTCCTACAAAGTGACGTCATCACTTCGGCACTCTATTATCTTTTATTATTATTATTTACCGCCCAAAAGAAAGCATGTCTTAAACCAGACGCTAATTTGTGCTGCTTTTGGTAGATTGCATTGGTCATTATGGATCCGACTCGGCTGCATCTGTGTTCTTTAATTTGCCTGTTGTGCAGCGGAAAATCTATCATACATATTTTTCCGCGGCCATCTGCGCTTTTTTGGTTTAGTATTCTCAAACTAATTTGTCCTAATTTGTTTGGTAAATCTGGCCCTTAATTTTAACCTTTTGTTCATTGACCTGCTGTATAAAAATCAATATCACATTTGTAAGACGGCATGTTTGCTGTGATTGTACTTGTCGCATGGGTGTTTGAATCAAGATCGTAATCTTTTAATTATAAAATCGAGCAGCTCTACTTGTAGGTGACTGAATTTAAATACTCTGCATAGACAGGAATTCTCTAAAAGGTCCCACGCACACAACACAAATAGCACGCTGTGTATATGTATTAATGTTTTAAATTGTTTTGCAATTTTGTTTTGGGTATACAAAGTAAAGAACAGGGGTTTTCAAACCTCTCCTGCAGCTTTCCCAGCTGCACATTTGGATTCCCCCGTGCAGTGCTGGAGAGGCTCTAGGAATGGCTTAAAAACTTGTTGACTACTAGTTGAAACTTTTCACTGTACCATCACACCACCCATCCCTACTTATGTGTGATATTCCCCACCATTATCAACACAACCAAAGACCCTTTAGCAACAAGCTCAGTATGGGGAAGAGTTGAGTTTACACACACACAGGTGGTGTGAGATAATGAACAGGACATCCAGTCCACCATGCCTTGTGCCAGTCTATAAGTGACAGTCTCAATCACAGACTGACTCTCTACAGTCTATAATCAATGATGCACTACAGGCAGTGTAGTGAAATAAAGGGCTCTCTGGATTCATGCCCATAAGGTCACTGCCTTAAAACTTTGTTCTTAAAGACCAAATTGTATTGTTATCTTAAAGGGCCTTTCGCTAATTTATTTTGTCTCATGACTACTGTCGTTGACGCGCTCGCGTAAAAAAACAAAATGTCGTTGAATTACCTCGCCAACAAACATTTCTTTTCGGCTTCTCTTCTCGCTGAAGAATTGAATCACACTTTGGTTTAAATCAAATGCACAAATGAATCACTCACAGATGCACAAGCTGAAAGTCAGCTGATCAGCAGTGTCTTCTTCATAACCATTTCTTATTCAGTTTAACCCTCTGGGGACAGATTGGGTGGTACAGCCCAAAATGACATACTTTTACAAATGTGTACTTATCTTAAAAAATATGTATGATAGAGAGGTGCGGTCTTTTTTGCCAATAATTGCTGAAGGAGAAATATTTTTCTTACCCAATCAGGGGAAGGTTACCATTACGTATTCAAGCAAATCGGAGGACTCTGTAGCCTTGCAAGGGGTGGTACTATATAGTAAGGGATATGACAGAAACAGCGTTGAGTGGTGGAGGAGACGACAGACACGTCGATTAAAAACAAGGCTTCATGGAGCGAGAGCGCGCTGAGATTTATATGAGAGAGAGTCAGAGGAATTATAATATATATATATATATATATATATATACAATTAGAATTATTTATTATTTTAGCACTATTATGATGGCAAGCAGTAAACGATTTACGGTAGAACAGACTCTGGAACAATTACTGAGAGTGACGAGGAGAAAGGATTGCTTAGATTTTTAATTGTTCTTAACACATTTTATTTAACAATTACACATGTTTGTCAAGCAAAGGCTTTGACAAATATATTTTTGTTCAAAAACTGTTCACTATTGTTGTGTGATTTTCAGAAATATAAATGACAAAAATCAAATTTCCGTTTTTGAAATTCTCTAGTATATTGTACATTTTTCACTCATACTTCCTTTATAAACACATTACATGCATGCTTATGTTATCTTAGCGTCTTCAGAATCCATACCAAACACATAGTGTTCCATCTCCATTACATATAGATGTATAAGCCCAAATGTAAAAATAGAGAAAACGGGCCAAAATGGCTTAGTCCCCAGAGGGTTAAAAATGGTTCACAGTCATCCTATTTTCTCTGACGCACGTGCGTGCATGCACGCATACATTCACATAAACACACACCCAGACGTCTCAGTGTTTACCATCTGGGTGGAGTTAGTAAATACGATCAATTTCATTAGAAAAGCATTGACAGCAGAGATAGCAGAGCAGCCATCATGAGTACGGCTTCCCCGGTTAGTAATTTAATAAGTGGTTTTTAAGCCTCCGCATTAATTTAATTCAATTAGCCAACTTTGTCTCTTGCTATCTCTGGGCCTCTTTTGCAGGGAGAAATGATTACCCATCAGGCATCACTTTGTGTCCACTACATCTCTAATGATGTAGAAGCTACTAATCCTTGACTACAACGACAGTTTCGAGCAGTAGGTCAATACAACAACAAAACTGAGTGAAACATCTAATTAAAGTACAGGCTCATGTGATGAGATAGTCCACCTATTTTTTTAAATAAATGAAAAAGCTAATAGTGATAGGTAGCTGTGTGTAATTGTATCTTTAAATTTCACAATGTTTCTTTGTTGTTTGAATCTAACAGGTACCTATTATTTTTTACTCAGGCTTCTATTCAGTCCAGTCCACTTACATCCCAATATAACACATGCATGTAAGTCCATGACACCGAATAAAGTTTCAGGCTTCACCTAACTGTATTTACATAGTTTGCTCCAATTTGCAGCCAATTTATTCTGTCATATTCTTCATCACCCTCCAAACGAGTACTAAATTCACTTGGGGCCAAAGTGAATCAATCTGGCTGATAAACCTGCAATTATATTCTCCTCTGCTGGACAGATGAAAGAGAATCATTTAGAAGGGTTGTGAAGCTAATTTTCTAACATTAGTGTTACTTTCCAAAGAAGGCTTAACAGACATTCTGGACATTTCTGCAGAGAGATGAAGGCCTTGGCTCTCTTTTCATGCCCTAAGCGTCCAATTCTTTTCTTGTTCTCCATCTCATTTCTGAAGTTACAAAGTAACTAGCAACTTACAAATAATAATAATAATAAAAAAATAAAAAAAACAGGTCCTTGCGAAGTGAATTCACCATTCTTAAACATTTCAGTATCTGACAGGAAGATATTGAGCAATCATTAATATTTATGAGTGCCAGAGAAGTGAAAATTAAAATAATTAATCAGAGTAACGGAGTTGAAAGTTAATTACAGCAAAATCTCCTGCTCGTTTGCCATGTCCATATCTCCACCGAAGGAAAGAACAAAAAGGTAAATGGTGAATAAAATAACAATTAGTTAAGACCTCAGCATTTAACCCACTCTGTTAACATTCACATTGCTGCAGGCTCTGAAAAAAAAAGAGCTGAAAGATGAGGTTATATGCAGCATATGAAACAAGGAGGAAAAGTTGAACACTGAAGCCTAAAAGAACGCTGAAGCCTATCATCAGGAGGGTTCGTGGACTAGACAAAAGTCGGTACTAGTGAAATTAAGAAAATACTTATTTATTATTGCTATAAAAGGAGTTATCTTGCAAATTTTATCTCGCCAACCATTTCTATATGCAATAATATTAAACCATTTATCTTTGATGCATTTTTGTACTACTATTCGCAGTCCAGAAGAGAGAGAGAGAAACATCTCTCTCACGCGGAGCCATAGCACTAATGATGAGTGACGATGGATGACAGATCTAAACATTCAAACGTGTGGTTAGTTGCACATTAGATCTGTGATATAATGATTCTAATTTTAGTTTAGATTTAGTTTCCAATGATAATAAAAAGATGATATTCGAGGTAAAAAGATGGAAAATATAGCCGCTTCTGTCCAGCGCAACTTCCTACCTTTCAAAGTGGTGCGCTGGCCTGGATTTTATTCGCGCTGCTAGGCAGTCTGGATACCATGAACCAAATTTTCCCCTGAAATAGGGAACCAATCACAGAACGGGGAGGGAGCACAGGCGCATTTGATGGACATTCGTAGCACCCAATAATACGGCTCTAGGCATTCGTAAACCACGCCTCAAATACGAGAAAATTCACATGTGGTTTCCAGACCACGTTTCATTCTCAATGATACGTGTTCTGGCATTAGCCAGGCTAGCGGTGCGCTGTCATTTCTCCCTAAAACTCAAACTTAAAGTCAGAAACAGAACAATCAATGATTGTTGTAAAGTGCAGTCTCTACAGTTGCTAAATTGCGGAACACGTTTGAAGATAAAAAGAGGTATTAAAAGCACAAAAATGTGTGCAAGAGACGCTGTTTCCAAGGCAGCAAGCGTTCTGCAACGAGAAGAGCAAATTATACTTTGGGCTTTGTGTGCCAGTCTAAAAGATCAAATATACAAAATGTCAAAATTGTCACTTAAACACAGTTTATGTCTAAAATTGATGTAAATAGTTGGAAGAAAATATGGTGCATCAGTAGCCTATTAGATCTGCCCTATGTGCCGGGAGCAGCAGCTCATTTGCATTTAATGGGACACAACTGAAACAACACGTTTTTTTTTTACTGACCCTCAAAAAGGGGCAATTTTAATATGCTTTAAAACATTATCTGTAGGGTATTTTGAGCTAAAACTTCACATACACACTCTGGGGACAACAGACTTATTTTAAATATTGTAAAAAGGGGCATTATACCACCCCTTTAAAAGGGGCAAGATTGTAATAAACCAACTGACGAGTGCGCTATTAATGCGAATCAAACTCCAAAAGGCAAAGAGAAAATCCCTCACAGCTCTTGAATGAATAACTTAAGCTTTAATAAAAATTAATCTATCAATGATAAACTAAAACTATGCAGTATGATTACTTTATTAGATTTCTTTTT
Source organism: Pimephales promelas (assembly GCF_016745375.1). The sequence goes on along the minus strand of NW_024121510.1, from coordinate 810,101 downwards.
TGGCCATATGACTTGTACATGATCAGTGATATTAGTAGACCTTCCTGAAATTAAAGCACTATTTATATAAATTGTATCTTTGTTTTATTGTATACTTTTTTTTTAACCAGGTTTTTGTATTTTGTAATTGCTTATCGTGTTTTATCTCATATTTATAAAACACAAAAAAGCCTGTAAACAAAAAGAACCAATACCATTAAAGTACTGGATCGATAAGCAGTAGCTATTGGTAAGAGTAGTAATACCGTTTAAACCTTAACGATATACCCATCCCTAACTGCGCATGTGTCAAACTTGGCCCCCACATATTGAAAGCGGCTCCCTGATGCCCACGAATTATAGGACTATACACAGATTACACGTGATTGCGAATTCAAAAGTAAAAATGAAAAGCGAGCGTGCCTTCAAAATACCCCCCACCCGATATTGGCAATACCAGTGTTTATTCCGGTCTGAAAATTCTCACTATCGTACACCTCTCTTAGTGGGTTCAACATTTTTCTCTGTAACGTTAAGGAGTTTTAATTTATATGCTGTTGATTATATTTTTGATGATCACGTTAGCTTTTACTTTTCCTGGTTTGCGTGGAATTCTTGTTTTTGGATCAGAGGATGCCATTTCAGAAGATCCATAACAGGATTGCACACATGGATTACAGGAAACACTCGTCAATGAAGGGGAAAATGTCAACTACTTTTAATTTGACTTTTAAGTCTGTGTGTGAGACAGAAAAACAGTGAGACATAACACAAAATGTGCCATCTACCACATGACAGCTAATAAAAAAAAAGTCATCTTGGCATTTTATAAATTTGAGGACTTTTCTCTTATTGATATTTGTGATTCATTGTGAATAACTTGATGAATAAATCAGCATATCATGTAAATAATAAATCAAAAAGTTTAAATCAATAGACAGCCTGTCTATTCTCTAAAGTGTAAACCGACATGTTAGCCAGATCAGTGTGCTCTCACCTCAGCAAAGATCAGACAGGGTAATCTAATTACTGAAACAGAGCAGCCTACATACTGACTAGCTGTAGCTCTGAAGTTTGTTCTGCAGTCGTGCTGAGAGGTCCGGCTGGAGTGGACAGACCTGCTCTGCACTCATTAAAGTGGCTAAGCACCACCTGGGCTCTGCTCTCAAAGCTCATTAAGACTGGGCTTCAAAGCACTAGTTCAACCTCAAATTAAAATGTTGTCATCATTTACCTTCATGTTGTTACTAGGTGTTAATTAGTAAAATGTCTGAGCTACTAATTTAAATACCATAGAAATGAATAGGGACACACATAACCAAAGCTGAGGTGATCAAGTGATGCTAAATAATGCTTAAATAAATGTGTACAGGGTTCTGTGACATCAACTAAGACATGAATGAACTTGCCCTATCCTCTAGTGTGATGCACATGTGACACATGAGTCCACTCCACAAACACACACTTATATTCAATGAAATGATCTATGTAAAGATTGTGTTATCTAAATAAAAAAAATAATGAAAAAAACAATAACTACTGTACTGTTGTCATTTGTATGTATATGGAATGCCCAAACAAATGTGTTGAAACTACTTCCAATGGTTCAATTGTTGTTATAGCTATGAAAGGTGGGCAATCTAGTTAAAAATTGTAAATTATATGAATCTTTTATTTCTTGTTGTTAATTCTATTTTTATTTTTATTTTATTTTTAGTATTTAACATTTATACTGATGTGACTTTTTTATCCTTATGACAGAGGAGACATGCTTATTACGCATCAATAACAATAAAAAATATGTATCTACACAATACATAAAAAAAATAAAAAAAACATAGATACCGGAACACAAATGAACTGTTTAACAGCTTTGAATCGATTTGTATAAACGATGTTTTTTGATGATTGTTGTATAACGATGTGAACGATTTGTATAAATGATTCAGGGAAATGTAGTTTTTGGGAAACCTAATGGCCAAATAAAAAGTGGATTAAATCATTGCAATATTCACAGTGTTGCTTGGGTTTCATCACAAATATACAGTTCAATCTATCGTTCAGCCCTACTTATGCTGTTTGAAATCCTTGTGTAAAGTCTGTTCCTAGCTAAACTGTAGCAGCATGCTTAACTTAAGAACCTTAAGGGAAAGGACATGCTTTGCAGTTTACACAGATCAACAACTACGCAAGTCTTTCATTTCAGTTATAAAAGCAAATTTCACCATGCTTTATGCAGGTGTATTATTCAAGGCTAAACAGAAAACTTAACACAAATAATCAGTGTTATTCATGCAAATGCAAAAACACACCAAAAAAATGTAAACGCACACACACACACAATCACACGCACACACACACAATCTCTCTTTCACTCACTGAATCGTATTATTACTGGTGTGACCTGTGCCTGGAGACTTGGGGCCTCACACTAATCTTGCATGGTGACGGGGCTATTGGAGAAGTGTCAGGGTGCTTGCAAACAGGAGGAACGCTTGCACGGAAATGAAACTAAAGAAAAGGCAGAGAGGAGGTGATGGGTCCCACCATGCTGGCAAGGAGAGAGAGAGAGAGAGAACATGGGAAGCACTGTGCTGGAGAGTCAAAGAGATAAAGAGACATTGAGGACCTACTGGGGGCTTTGAATTTGAAAATGGGAGGATGGGCAAAGTGAGGAAGATACACAAGGAGTAAAAAAAAAGAAGGAAAGGCTTTGAACAGTTTCATGAGGCCCTTCTCCTCCTCAAAAGCTGAGCTTTTCCTAAGACAAATGAATAAGGTTACCTTTTCGTGAGTCAGTTTGTTTGACTGTCTGTTTAAGTGAATTTATTCAAATCTGATCCAAAGATTTGTTTGATGTTTATAAATAAAATGAATAAATGAAAAGAAAAAAAAAATGTTTTACAAAAAAGACCTGTAACCTATTTTATTATATATTTTGTATTGCACTTTACTTATTGAATTAAACATTTAAGTTTAAAGGGATTCAATGCAGTTTTTTTTTTTTTTAGCTTAACTGAACAGCTTCAGAGTTATCGAAATGGTTATATGACGTCTTTCGGGTTGAATGGTGGCCTTCTCGCCCCCCCAGAGGCGTGGACAGTGTTCTGTTATGACGCGCGTATTCAATCCGTTGCAGAGACTGAGATACTCTCTATATTTGTTACAAATCACAAAACCTAATGCACAAAAAAACGTGTCCCTGCTTGAAATACAACCACTAATAAACAATCGGTTTTGATGAGGAAAATAAACTGTACAACTAGTAGGGATTAGAACCCAGAACCTCTGACACACTAGGCAAAAGTTCTGCCTCCGGACCATTGAAGTTCATAGGGATAATTGTCAGATCTATGTATTTAACCACATGAAAATTCTCACCACTAACAACATATATATTAGATCTCATTAAACGACAAATTAAACACAATGTACTATTGTATGCTATGTAACACGCCATGTCACACTCTGCGTGAGTGGTATTTACGACAGTAACATTAAATTCAAGTATTCCACAGCGACTCTAGTGGTCACTGTTTGACAAAAACGGGATTCCTGCATAGTGCCCTTAAAGTTGTTGAAAAATGTGTTCTTTAAACTAGGTTGGCAGCACTAAATTTTAAAACCGCAATAAAAGCTAAATTGACATTTTAGTGGGTTTTCGTTTTATTTGTATTATTTATTTATCTATTTTACAGTGTAAAAAAAAAAAAAGAGTAAAAACATCCTCCTTTTCTTGTTCACTAGTACTACAGTCAGTAATTATCTTCTACAATCCACTACAAAGTTCCACATTTTCTAACCAGGTGGTCTGCGTGTGAGAAAGTTGAATTGTTCCCCTTCGACTAAATGACAATCAGGAGACACATTAAAGAAGATGCCATGCTGTGCCACATAAGGTAGAATATAACGCATGCATGCACACACAAACAAATCTCAGTAGGCGGCACAAAAATGTAAACACGACTAGCGACATCCTCCCAACACTCTCAAACCACAGACAGATCGCAAATAGGGATGCAAAACATATCAGAATATATCAGTACCATATTGCATTTATTAGATATTTGGTATTTAATTGTGAATCTTCATTTTCCCCAATTCAAATAAATCTTTTAAACATTAATAATTTAATAACACTTAAATAATTTGAGAAATATCAAAATATGCATACTGTAATGTTGTGATGCCTAAATTTACTTTTAGCATTTAAATTTGATTTCCAGTGTTTTATTATTTATTTCTATAAAATATTATAGAATTGTAATATCGTCCAGTTACCGGCCATAATATGAAAAAAATTATTGAATCATCGGTCTCTCTTGGCAGTTTACTCAAACAGTCTAAGCAACCTGATAAAAAAGGATCTGACCATGTGTGTACAGTGCAGTATGTTAGAGTGTAATAATCGAATTAATGTTCCAGAGCACTACTGAAAGATTAAGTAAGGTCAAGTCACTCTACTTCTCTCTCTCTTAAGAGAGAGTATAAAAGTGCAGAAAAAAAATACCAAATCTTCAACCATCAATTTCTATCCTTCAGCAAGGAGAGCAGCATAAAATATACACCAACTCTTCATGTCGTACATACAACTGTGAAAGTCGTTTGACAACCTCATCTCAACGGAGGATCATAGCTAGAGCAGATACCACTCCCTGCTGCACTGCAGTGATTTAAGACACTTTTCAGCTCAATTTCCACAGCTGACAGAGTACAGAAAACACTGAGGAGAATGGACTAAGGAGCCGTGTGAATAAACGAGACTGAGAAAAATCTAGCCAAGTTGTAGACAAACTCAAAAGAAATATAATCGCTGAAGCTGTGAGACCCAAAACCACACACAAACACTGATACTGGCTTACACACATTGATAGAATGTCTGTCAGTGCACAGATGGGTATTCTTCGGATATTCTTAAGCAAAATTGGGAAAGTGACAAGCGAGAGAAAGCATGAAAAACATAAATGTAAATAAAGCCGAGTCATGTTGAAATATTCCACTAATCTTGGCAGGGATTAGATAGTCATAGACGTATGCTAGCAGGCACATGGACTGATCAAAAAGGAACTGGGATTTTGGGAGTTTGCACTACCAAACCAAACAATACATACGTACACGGTACACACACACACACACACACACACACTAGGCTATTTATATGAACAAGCTTGTGAATTATATGTAACGCAACAAAAAAGACTTACGCTTTGTGTTGGTGCTGCTTGATAAAACACAGTGACAACATGCACAACAACAACACGAGTCAACGAACTGAAATAGTCAGACTCCTCGTAGAATAATTTTGGATTATTTACTTGCTCACTGAACAAAGGGTAAGAACTGCCAAGTTATGTGTACCTTCTGAAAAGAAAGCCAATTTATAAGTTTAAGGACAGATTTCAATGTGATTTTTAGAGAAATATGCCCATAAAGTAGTAAAAAATGGAATTAATATCATACACACATGAGCTGGGATAAAGTTTGACATTGCAAAGGATTTATATCTGCCATAATGCGATTGAACCTATAAAGACTGCAAATCAAGGGAAACGCTTGTCACATTGCCTGAAAAAAAAGAAGAACTGGTACTGTGGAAATGGAACTAGTAAAAGGTACTGTGAAGTCTTTATTTACTAATGACATGAATGAATTTGTAAATATAACTGTAAATATTTATTTATGTAAATATCACTGCACGACTCTATTCTATACATTGTCCGTTACTGCAAAACCAAAATCCAGTAGGACATCTGACATAGTAGAGCCCAACCGATAAAGGATTTTGAAAGCCGATACCGATACAAATATTTTGGGGTTTTAAAATCCGATATTCCAATATACCGGCCGATATAGATATATATATATGGATTCGTCGAGTAGTGAGGATGATTTTGTTGTCCTCTCGAGAAGAAAGAGAAAATATTGCGTCCATATCAAGGAGTTGCGAATTTATGCTGAGCGATTCAAAATTTACCTCAGAATGTCAGTGGAACAGTTTGATGCTTTGCTTGTGATTCTGGAGCCACATTTTAAAAACAAGACCACCAATTTCCATGAACCAATCGATTCTGAACAGAGACTGTCAGTATGTCTAAGGTATGGACACACAGACGTCGCACACGCGCACGCACGTGCAAGCGCTGGGCAGGTGCGCCCGTTGGAAGCGCTGGGTAGACAGAACAGCTGTATAGGCTACAGGTTAGGCTATATATTGTACCCAAATAATACATTAGTTATCGAATTGGCTGCTCAATCACACATTAAACGATCCGAAATTTCAATCTGATTGAAAGGGAAGGTTATTCCTTTCATAATCCAATTGAGAGAAGAGAACATAAACACTTGATCGAATTGAAAACTGAAAATGAAAGCACTGCGCATATGATGTGCGGAACGAGCACCCCCGGACCTGAAATTGTCAAAAAACCTCTCGAAATGCTGGCTGTGGATGCAAAAAAAAAAACGCAGAAAAACGTAGCCGATCCGAATAGCCGAAGTTTCGGAGGCGGTGTGCAAGCGTGATTGACATAACGTGAGGTCGAATTTTTTTTTAACGTGCGAAAATTTCAGATGCGAATTTCGGACTCAGAACCAATGGCCTTCACTCTCGGCTTATTTAACAGCAGAAAAACTGGACATGATAGTCACAAATTTTGTCATGCTTATTTGAGTTAAGAGAACTGATGGGGATGTTCTTTTAATTGTCATTCAAGCAATGTAAAAACTAAAACTGGTGGAAAAACTATACAACTCCAACACTGATGACATGGTTCTAGCGTGTTTCGTCCATTTTTATTTAATTTTTTAAAATATTCATTTATCGGCCATTATAACTGCCGATACCAATAGTTTGGAAAATACCTAATATCGGCCTGCCGATATATCAGTCTGGCTCTAACATTTAGTACCATGCGCGAGAAGAAGCATCCTCTTTCTACACACTCTCTTCTTTTTACAGGTCTGCCAAACGAATCACTGGCCTATGGCTGATTGTACCGTACAGCTTGATGAGCAGAGACCACCTGGAACCCATCTACAAGAATACAACGTGGGGAAAAAATAGATAAATGAAACAAAAAACATGTTATTACCACTTCAGCTGCCCTTCACCAATGGCTACTGAGTGTGCTGGAGGCAGTATTTTTGTTCACCTCTTCCTTTTTCAGTTTCTTTCTCTCCTTATGTGTCTGTCACATTCTCCACCCCCACTTACTTACTGAGAGCAAACAGAGACCCAAGATTTCATATCAGTAAGTAGCTCATGAAATTCACCCGAAAAGCTTATTCACAATATCCAGGCAATATCCACAATATGAAGATGAAAACACGTTCGTTGTCTCTCTTAGTTTCATCCTCTCTCACTCTCCTTAGCTCTATTACACTCCTTAAAGCTGCAGTGCGCAGTTTGTGCTCTTTGTCGCCATCTCTGTTCGAAATCTGTAATTGCATGAATTCGTGGAATTATCAACTTTACGCAAGTTATTAATTATTACTTAACTTTATACTTAATATTACTTCAACACCCTCGACACAGCACAGCACGGAAGAACACACTGTTTGAGGAGAGGTGTGGATACTGACAAACACAATCACAGATTTTTCTTTTTGGAAGTATGACCAGTAAGAATCATCCATTTTGTTCTGGTTCTGACATTGCCAGAAGAACTGGAATTAAAATCATTATTACAAGCTTACCGTTTTGAAACGAGATAAGGCAAGCAGATAGTTTTGAACACTGGCTGGTTATGTATTTTCTCAAATATGTATTTTGGATCATTTTAACCCAAAAAAAAGCTACGGACTGCAGCTTTAATGAAGAAATTTTCACAATATATCAGCATTATAGAGAAAATCCAAGTTATATACTCTCTAAAGCTTCAGAATTGTGCATGTATGCATGAGAATGTTGAAAGCGTGGCAGTTTCAAGAGGACACAGACTGAATGCTTCATGCTAATGAATGTTCACACATTCAAACAAGACATCATCATTTTGGCATAAGTGCTACTTGGGTAAAAAACAAGCCTCTGTTTAGTAAATTGAAGAGGTTTTTTTCACAAACGGGACCTTCTTGCCCTTGAACTCAAATAACCCCACTGATCTGGCATATCCACACAGCACATGGAGAGGCACTAATTGGATTTATGTTATGCACATACACAGTTCATGGTCACCTGGGTCTTTGTTTCACAATAACTGCCATCACATGCTCAATCTCACAAAAGGACCAATGCGTGCTTTCTGATCATTTTAATGAAACAAAAAAGCCCATGGGCAAAACCCCCCCAAAAAACAGCAATAATTACCACAGCACTAACCGGTTTCGAGCAGCAACGAGATTTCTCTGCCAGTACGATTTGGAGGAGCATCGTGACATTGACATTTACTCTACCTTATGTCGTTCTGAACCTGAATTACTCACTTTCTCTTTTGTTTGTGGAGCAAAATATTTTAATTTATGAAGATTATCCTGAGAACTGAGGTCCAAAATGACAAAGTGAAAAATGCTCTATTCCAAGACTACATTCACACTAGCTCAAGAGTTCTTTAGAAAAGTAGCAATGCCAAATTCGAGAATGAATCGTTCTTTGGAGTCTGATCTTTTTAAATGAATCAGTTGATCCAGATCCCAAAATCAGTCTTTGATCAGAATTGAACTGATCCAGTTTTCAACAGTTAACAGACCATAGGGAGAATCAGTGAAAAATTAATTATTCATCACACAAACATTCTGTTTATCAGTCAAATAAATCATATTGCATGAAAGTGAATAAATGATGACATGACAGAATGTTAATTTTTGGGTGAACATTTTTTTGGGGAATGCAAGAAGAAGCATGAAGCCTGCTGATTGACAACAACAAGATCGATATAGTTTGAGGTCTCTTTCCCAAACGTCCCCAAGACCAATTCACAAGAAAGGGGATGTAAAACATAAAATTTAAGTGTAATAAAATAAAATCAAAGTGAAGGGAAGGAAGGGTGCAGCACAGTGACATCTGCCCCATAATTACACAGGTCTGAACGTACAGTGAATCACTTTGCATGACTGTACACATCATATAAAAAAAATAAAAATACTGACTGTTAAATTTTACTAACTGTTGACTGTTACTGTCTTATTAAACATGCATATTTTTGTAAAAAAAAAAACACATTTCCATTTCCATGAGGAATATACTTCCTACTTCAAAGAAAGTAAACAAATGAGATCCTCTTCACAAGGTGCTGCAATACTTGGAAAGAAGTACCAGGAAAAGATTGTACTAAAAGCAGTGTTTGCTTACTCATTTAGCTCCGCTTCACATGTGTACTGTGTGTGTGTGTGGACTGAAAGAGAAAGGAGTGCATTCAGACACGTAATACAAGAGCTCAGTCTAATAGCTACACGAAATACATAACCCTATTACTAACACAGACAAGCTATGTTAGTTGTATCCCTGCACGGCCATTTAATATAAAAATTAGAAATTATTCCGACAGGCATCTCTTGTGTCTCAGAAGCACGCTATGCCATGTGATACAGGTGGTTAGGCTCATTATCTTAGCAGATTCAATAACCAGTCCATAGACAGGATACCTGATTATGTCTCTGAACTATGTTCTTCTTTTTGACCTCTTTTTAAGAGATTGAGAGAAAAATAAATGATTTGGGGTGTTTGTATGTGCAAGAGAGATATGGAGCGGCCCCTTGTTATATTTGAGGTAAATGTATGTGAAAGTGAAGCACTTGGTTACTTAAAAATAGCCATTAAAAATCTGTTCCAATGCAATACGTGTACAATACGAGTCAAAAATAAAAAATCACGAAACAAAATATACAATAAAGAATAGTGACGAAAAAAATACCCAAGTCAAAACTCAAAATCTTTTTTTTTTTTTTTTTTTTGGAGGCTGCAAGATATCTTTGGCACATTTCTGCTGCCAAAAAGAATTCACCACCATTCAAAAGTCTTTAAACAAATGAATACTTTTATCCAGCAAAGATGCATTAATCAAAAGTGATAAAACAGTAAAAGTAAAAACATTTACAATGTTACAAAAGCTTTGCATTTCAAACAAATGCTATTCTTTTTGAACTTTCTATTTATCAAAGAATCCAAATAACATGATCACAGTTTAAAAATACTCTCCTATTTTTAAAACTGATAACAATAATATATGCTTTTTGAGCACCAAATCCGAATATTAGAATGATTTCTAAATGATCATGTGACACTGAATATTGGATAATGGCATCTGAAAATTCAGCTTTGCCGTCACAGGAATAAACAACATTTTAAAATATAGAAAATGGTTATTTTAAATTGTAATATTTTACAATATAACTGTTTTAGTCATATTTCTGAGTGATGTGGCACATAAGATACTTAATAATCTGAGTGTACAAACAAACTCTAAAGAGTCTTTTATCTCCAAATTTGCAAGTTACAATCATTATTGTCACTTATTATGATTATCACATTCCGATTTGTCTTAATCTCTTCACAAGACAACTTTCAGCTATTTTCTCTCTGTTTGTTCAAAAACACAGGGCAGTATCATAACCCAAAACCAACAGTAAGTAAACAAATCATTATCAACATTGCCCTGCTAAAAAAAAAAAAAAAAAAAAAAATTATAGTTTGGGATTTTTGGAGTTATTGCTATAAAATGTACTATAAGAACGTTTTGTCAACATTGATTCATGTCGTAATAAATCAATGTCCGTGTGATGTTCATCTAAGACTGAAGGCCATCCTGAGACACATAAATAGTCTCTAGCCACTAAGCCAGTCTCTACCGAAGAGCCCACTTCATCTTCAGACACAAAGCTCTGTGATTAGAATTTGGTACTGAAAAAAAAGACACAGAAAGAAAGGGAGAGGGAGCAGTATGTGTTGTGAAGTGTTGCTATTACGGTCTCCATGGGCAACTAAAGAGGAATCCTGCCAATTCCGTGAGTAGGTTGTGTCTGGGAGGGGAGTGCAAAGCACAATCCTTTAGGTATTATTCTAATTCAATGTCCAAGTCTGTCCAAGTCCACAGAAAAACATCCAGAAGGGAGAGGGGAGCATTCAACCCTGCTGACAGCCCAAGAGAGCACTTCTACCTGGGTAGTAAACCCACAGATACCCTGCCTGCTGGAGATACCACATGAAATGGGGCACCTTTGCATGAATCCATTTAAACATGCATAACCGAAGCCAAGAAAACACCAGGTGAATGTGACAAACCTGAACCTGGGGGAATGATAGTTGGCAATGGCACAAAATCTGAGCATAATGCTTCTTGCTTTCATGATTTTTCTTAACATCAAACAGGAACAAATTAAAATATAAGGTGGTGTCATATACCATAAATAAAATAATTAATAAAAATTGGTCATCTAAATAAGCAAAAATAAAAAGCCACAGAAAAAACTCCCAGCAAGTGATTCCTGATGTGTAAATTCACATGTTTGGGGAACAAGGTGGAGGCGTCTCTTTCTCCTACTTGATAAATGCAACAACCATTCCTGCCCTAGAAAGCTTAGCAGGCAGCACGCAGCACCACTCATAAATACGGAACAAGAGCAATAGAAGTATGACCTTTATAATCCTACATTCAACATGACTAAAACACACTGTGTTACTCTATTTGATCAACTTGTCCAGAATGCAGTGCAGATTTGTGAGATTGTCCCTTTATGGTATTAATACGTAAAGGTAACAGCAAGTTCAATTTAAATTCCATCAGTTTTCAGAAAGAAAATCTCCACTGCACCTCAGAACACTCCACTTTACCATATTCATCAACTAACCAGGATAATTAATGCACTTGCAATTAATACTGTGACCAATACAAGGGAATAATTACATTTGGTGGCAGTTGTGCCTTGCGGCTCAATTAAGTCATTCAACTCGCTGATTACAATTTATATGTTTGTCTTTCATTAACAAGTCCTGCAAAAATCAATCTAGCCCGTGTCAACCTTTCTGCAAAGTCCTACTTACATTCACAGCTATTAACCGAATGTCTGTGTCTAATAATACGCTCAAAATATGCCATGCACAATGTTCATTTTCGACATAATATGTCACTTATCAATTACAATAATAATGTGTGCTTCATAAGCAGCTTCACAAATTTAAGTGCATTGTCTATTACTGATACATACTACACAGTAAAACGAACACTGTAATCTACACTTATGTATACAGTGTGTGATGTTTACAAAGCATCAAAAAAATAGAAAGTAAAAATTCCAGTATAGAGGTACCTAAAGCCACAACCCATGACAGTTGGAGTCTTTTCAAAGAAACAGTGTGACAAGTTTATGCATGTGGTTTCAAAACCAGTAAGCATTTCTGGTACCATAAACAGTTTTTTAAGACCTTAGTTGAAAGAGAAACACCTTCATGGCTATATAAGACACCTGTTAAAAAGAGGTTCAAATTACTCACGGCAGTTTTCCTCATCGCTGTTATCCGAGCAGTCATCATCATCATCACATCTCCATGGAGTCGGGATACATCTGCCGTTCTTGCACTGAAACTGACCGCTTTCACAGTCCGGTTTAGTTCCTGTCATATTAAGAAATTGTGTGTAAGTACAGGGTGCAAATTTTGGGGGAGATCAAGTTATTAACTAAAGGCAATGATTACCACAGACACTGTTCGACCAACATTTTTGCCACGTTTTTTTTTTACTTTGCCCTCCCCAATTTTCAATATTTTGTTTCATCTCTACTTTAACCCACTTCCACAAAAGACGTCAAAATAAATTGTTGGGGATATATACACATATATTGTACACACTTACAGTATGTACAATATATGTATAATTCTTTATAGATTAATATATTGCACATATCACATTCACAAAGACAGCTCAAACTTTAAAAAAAAAGGTCAAACTTAAAAAAAAGTTTATTTCTTATTTTACAAGTCTCTGTATAGACCTACATAATTTTATGCAAAGTTATGTTAACAGCTGTCAAACAATACTGTCAGTAAAAATGACAGGTTGCAGTAAATGTATCACAAACAAATTAGGCTACAAAGGATAAATGACACGTGTGCATAAAAACACATCTAAATTGTTGACATATTCAATGAGAGTAAAGTTGCGCTATTGCGCATGGGTTACTTTCAATTGTGTACTAATCCTACTTCTATAATTTCATTTTATATGACAAAAACTTCCTTCTTATTGTGCCCACGGCGATCACGGCAGGACAAGAACAAAATGCACTTGATCAAATAGTCGTTTCTTAAAAAAAACAAGCTGTATAAAGAGATTAACGTGATATAACGCGCAAAATAATGTCTCGTCATCGGAAGTAGATGCACGCGGCTCCGCCGGTGTTTCTACAGCATCAATTTACATTCATAACAGCGGACTGTCAGCGTGGAGCAGACACTTACCATTCACCAGCAGAAAGCCCACGAGTATCATATGTAAAAGCAGCAGTTTCCCAATAGCCGTCCACATCTTTACAAATAAAGACGCTGTGCTCATACGGAATATAAAAAGGTCGTGCTGTACAGTGTCTACCTCCTGTCTCCGTGCGGTCTGCGCTCTGGCTCTCCAAGCTTCACTCTGCTTCGATACCAGTTTGAATCGATGACGCCTACGTGGAAGGGCGGGGCCATGCGTGATGACTTGAACGCACGGGCGGGGTTAATTTTGAGAATTGAAACAAAACATGCCAGAAAGTCTTCTACACAGTTGAACAGATGAAGAGATTTGTGGGCATTGTAGAGTACAAATAATTGTATAGATTGAGACTTTTGTAAAAGAATAAAAAAATAAAAAATGTATAGGCTATATATATATATGAAGAGTTCAGATGCAAAAGCCTCTAAATGCCATTTGAAATTTTCTTCTTTAATGATGATTTTTGTCAAACTTGTATATTTAAGTTCAGTAATTTTACTTAAATAACAATTAATAGGTAATTATCATTGCCATTTAAGTGAAATCACTGAACTTAAATATACAAGCTTGATAAAAATGATCATTCTAGAAGAAAATTTCAAATGGCACTTAGAGGCTTTTGCATCTGAACTCTTCATATATATATATATAGAGCCGATAAAGGATTTTGAAGGCCGATACCGATACAAATATATTTGTTGGTTTCCGATATTCCAACATTTATCGGCCATTATAACTGCCGATACCGATAGTTTGGAAAATGTCAAATATCGGCCGATAATGTCGGCCAATATATAATGTGAACAAATAAAATGGGAATGTTTATGAAAAAAATAACAGGTGCTGCACTTTTGTTGTATTTAATTTACTGTGTGAGAGAAAATAAATAGCCATATTGGTAAATGTTTTTAGAGTAAAATAGAAAATATTTTTAGATGTAAATGTAAGTAAATAGGTGCATTCCCAGAAATCCCTGCAAGATCCATAACATTTATTTATATTATCTAACAAGTTATATTTCTTGCTATTTAATCATTAACAAAGTCCATTGTTGTGTTCTGTTACATTTTACGTTATATAATTCATGTTTGTTGTATTACCGCATTTTAGATTCTAGTCTCTAGAAAGTTGTTTCAGGGTAGCTACAGGGACTGGCTGGCATTATAAACAGGAAGCTGTCGGGATTGCAGTGCTATGATAAATTGTTCCCCCTTCTTAAGTGTGAAAAAAGAGAATAAGAGGGAAAGAGAGAGAACGAAGTTTAATGTTTTTTCTCAGTTGAGAAGGCATCACCATCAGTCAGTTCTCTTTTCTCACATGTACTGAACCTACTGTTGGAAACAGCTTCCTCTGTGTGGGTTCTTTCATAAAGATTACTTTTACTGCATTTCTAGCATCAGTTTCTGCTATGAACCACTAGAAGCTCTGTAGCTCATTTTCTGTTGTGAAAATAATCATCAATCGTAACGTAAAGGAGAATTTAACCCAAATTCTCTATGACATGCAGCATTTTAGTTCAGAACTAAAGTCAGAACAACTTCGATTTTACTGAAACACAAATCATAATAGCTATTGTCTCATAGATTGACTGTCTGTAGTCTGACAGTACACACACTAGACTTTCCAGTTTTATTCCTATCTATATTCTGAAAGTTGTAACATATTCAGCAGATTTATGATAACATTTTAATTCTAAAAAATGTGTGTTTTTCTGTTTTCCTGTGATAGGTAAAAACATTCAACTCTAATACGACAACAAAATGAAACAATACGTTTGAACCTGGCTTATTCCAAAGTTCACATTTCTGTTTTGAAAATGTTTATAAATTTGTGCATATTTAATTAGATAATGCCAATTTGCATAATTAAACATAACATTTTAGAAAATGTGTAATAGAAATCAATTGCACACTGTGATTAATTAACTGAGAAAGTATGAAGAAATACAAATTAAAAATGTTTTACTCTAATCACTTGTAGTGGCCAACATCAAAATTTAGATTTTTGGTATCACATTTTGACTGGTCTCTGAGTTATTTCTGGGAAGAGGGAGAAAATTTCAAAACTGAAAAATTGTGAGAACATCACAACATGAGAGCGTAGGTCTGCTGATCTGCATATTCTCTCTCTTTCAGTGGTAGAACTCGCCTAAACTACCAGAACTGCTCTCTGCCAAGCTGCTGACCCAAAAAACAGAGAGATGTTCAGTCGATAACTGGCCAGTGGCCCACCAGCTATTCAAGTGAGAAACAGGGTTTCATCAAAAGATATGACAGTGCAGAACTTCCACACAGCAGAAACAACCGGAGATGCCTGAATGGTTGTTCCCTGCCGTAGAGACACAGGTTCTAAAAAGGGCATTCTTTGAAGAAGTGTATGGTTGTTAACGTGGTGTGCTTTGCTTAGTCTATTTTTGTGTGGTTTGGAAGTTAGATTCCAGCCGCTGATGTTTGAATATTCCATTGATTAGAGTGTAATGAGGTATTTTACAAATCACTTCACCTTCATTACTTTTGCCAATCAGACTGGAAAGTGTTAGCCCTTATTATCCCTCAGACTCAACTCGTGTTTTTGCTTCCATGAATTCTCACTGTTACCATAGTATGAGAAGATGTGTTATTTCAGACATATTGAATCATAGTGAGGCTCTAGAACTTAAAGCAATATTACAAGTTAGCAGTAAAGTGATTTGACCCAAAAATATAAATATTATGATAGTCCCATCCCTGCAAGACTTTCTTTCTTCTGTGTAACAGGATAAACATTGAAGAATTGTATTGATCTCTCTATTATGCAATTACACTGAAAAAAAAAACAATACAATTACAAAGACCACTTTGAATTAAATGTGCAATTTTGAAATATAGTGACTCCAATAACTTTTGTTATTACAACTACACTGAAAAAAATTTGGAGTAGGATTTACTTGAAAAAAGCTAGCTTTTTTCACTCAGAAAATGCTAGTAAATTTACAAAGATTTGCCAAGTCATATTTATCAGTGGCTTTAATTAGAAATCTTAAAGTTAAATTTACTTGGAATATGGAATTAAGTAAACTTTACAGAAAATAGGTAATTTTTACTAAAAGGTTGATTAACATTGATTTCCTTTGCCTTTGCATTACATTTCAATTAAACAATAATATTGAAATTTATTAGTCATTTATAGTATGTGCTTTACTTAGATCACCAAAGTAATTTATATTACATCATGTCAGATGTTTAGCATCATGTGAATACAAAGACATCAATACTTGTTAGACAATACACAATGGCGGTAACATTTGATTGGTCGTTTTTGTGTTTGAATGTGTCATTTTGAGCAAAAAATAAATAAAAATACTCAAAATGTCCCAAAATGGCAAGTTACTAATACTGACAACAAAAATTTAATGATAAACAATGTAAATAAAGCTGGAAACCAGTGAAAAATTAACCTCATTAATTATTCAAGGTCCAGTGCATGATGGGAACCCCAGTATCAGAAAAGTTGAGTAATTTTTACTTAATTTTATTGAGTTGATATTTACACTTTCATTTCTACTCGCTTGAATTAAGGACTGATATGGAATTTACTTTTTTTTATTCTTGCCTGAATTAAGTTTTTGCAACGCATTCTCACCCCAAGGCGTCACCTTTGACCATGCTTCAATATTTGACGTTTTAGGCGCCCTTTAGTGTCACTTACGTGTAGGGTACACGCGATCCTAGGGCGTCATCTAACAGTTAAGTTAAGTTAAGTGACGCCTTGGGGGTGAGAATGGGCTGACTTTTTAATGTAAATTACATTGTTTTTTTTTCATTACTTCACCAAAAAATCAATGAATACAATGAGTCAAAAAGAAAATTGGTCCATACTTATTTTGCTCTACAATTCAATTGCCAGTCTCAGTCTCTATTAAAATGCATGGAAACATGAATTATACATGAAGTATAATTCTTCATATTCATTTACTGTTGTTTTCCATAAACAAGATACTTTCGGTTTGGAGCAACATAAGAATGTTAGCACATAATGATTTCATTTTTCAAATCATTTTTTTTTTTTTTTTAAATGTTGATTTAAATGTTGATGTTTTTTTAAAAGTCAATATGATCTTCTGTGGTAATCCATAGCACGTCACAGATGCTGTTGATATACTACAATGCTGACGAAAGTACAGTGAACCTGAAATTCATAAAATATATGAGCCAAAGTTTGTCTACATGAACCCATTAGATCCTACTGGATTCTAATGCACCAACTGTGCATCATGACATAATTTTCCTGCAGGTAAAGAGTAATTAGTCATTATGTGACTCTCAAACAACTTCACATCTTCTTCACATCTTCTATTTATATCCAAGTGGTACATTGACTTGTAAAAGGGAAGATTCTCAAAGAAGGGGTAAATGCAGCAACTTATTCTGTATTACTAAATTCTCTCTCTTCCTTTCCACATTGCACAGGTGTTTTATTTATTTATTATTGATGTTGGCAAATAATATTTTTATATGCTGCTTAAGTCACAGTGAAATGGCTTTATGAGATCTGTGTGCTTTTTTTTAGATTTCCATTAGAAACTGATATAAAAAGTTATGTAATGTAATGAGAAGAAATGACATGATTGGATAAGTAAGAAGGAAAAAGAAGATGTGCTACTGTAAATTCAAGTTCAAGTATTTTTTTGAAAGAGCAGAGCTTTACATATCATTTCATGTCATAAAAGTGTACACTTTCATACCAGCATTGAAACATTGATTGATGTTAGTTCCCCCCACATCACGTTTGTATAAAGATTTGCAGAAATCATTAAAAAAATGGAATGAATGTGAAAACAGGTGTAATGTTTAAAAACGTTTAGAGGAATGTGGCTGGTTTTGATAACTGAATTAATGGTTTGTGAATTTGTGCCAATTGAAGATTAAACTATTTTGATTTAAAAAAAAATTATGGTGAAAATCAACAATTTGTTAAAGTCACTATTGAATCTGACACAGTGACCAGTGACACTTATTTTAAGGTAAATGTCATATTCATCATGAAATCTTTCTGTCACACATTCACACAAATAATACAAACACAGTTTCATGTGAGTATAGGGGATTATCACGCTGATACGTAGGACTTCCGGATTCAGTGCACTGCCACTTCCGTTGAATCACCAATCTCGCTGGCGAACTGATGACGGACTACACTAAGTTTATTTAAACGGCATCCCTGGTAAATTAGTCTGATTCACTAAAGTGCCGGCTGCAAACAAACGTGCTACCTTGTTTTATTTTAAAGTTTTAATCCAGTTCTTCCTTATACTCAATTCAGTCAGGAATCCATGAAAACTTACGTAGGATTGGCGTTGTTGGTTAGATTTACAAATTGGAACAGCAGTGAGTGATAGCCTTCGTCTCAGCCATTGTTGAACTGCGTTGGAAGTGGACATGCACAAAGTTGACAAATCCCGCCCATGAAACTCGGAAGCATGATAATTCCCTTACAGTCAGGATTCCATCTCCAACACGATCATCATCACCGCACTCCCTTTCACCCAATCAGACACTTCCCCGTTCAGTATCCCCTGATTACTAATCCCCGTCACCTGTATCCTATCACCTGCAAGGACCATAAAACATTTCACTCTCAGTCTATGTTTACAAGGAAACGATTCTGAAGAGAAAATGCAAAAGTGGTGTTGCGTTATCACTTTTTCTTCTGCGTTTAGACAAGCGTTTTAGGTGGGAAATCCGCATGCATATGGTGACGCAAAAGTGTGTGAAATTCAATGAAGCATGCACTCCATCCGGCTAGGTGGCGATGTGAAGCACTGCCACACAACAACACCAAGTCCGCACACCTGCTTACAACCTTCAATGTCAAGCAGACTTTTGCGTTTTTACCCTTTACATGGGATTGTTCTAGAAACTTTATGGGAACGTTCCTTTTAGGAGAACCTAAAAATAACCTCCAGTGAACGTTCCCAAGACGTTCTCCTTAGGTTATCAACCTAAAAATAACCTACAGGGAACGTTCCCAGAACGTTCTCCTTGGGTTATTAAAAATAAACCTAAAAATAACCTACAGGAAACTTATATAGGTTTTGAACAACATGGTGAATGATGACAGATTTTGTTACGTGTGGGTTGTGGGGAAATGGAGCAAGGACTCAAATGCAGAGGAGAAGTAATGTCTAATTAAATCAAACATAAATCAAACAAACAAAACAAAGAAATCCAGGTCTCATGAACCAACACATTTTCACCCCATGGTCTCACCTTTGACCATGCTTCAATATTTGACGTTTTAGGCGCCCTTTAGCGTCACTTACATGACGCGATCCTACGGCGTCATCTAACTGACGCTAAAGGAAAGCGTCAGTTAGAGGACGCGATTAGGTTTAGGTATGGGGTGGGATAGGGTACACGCGATCCTAGGGCGTCATCTAACTGACGCTAAAGGGCGCCTAAAGCGTCAGATATTGAAGCATGGTCAAATGCTTCCCAAGGCGTCAGTTAGGTGACGCCTTGGGAGTGAGAATGGGCTGCATGAACTAACTACAAAATCCAAGAACAAGGCACGGCAGGCACAGAACAAACACAACTCAAAACTCAGGTAACATTTAACAATGAACGAGCACCAGACAACAAACACAGGGAGACTAAATAGGAAGGCAAACAAGGAGGGAATTGAGGGAAAGCAGGTGGGACAAATAAACCAATAACGAGGTAACAAGATGGGAGGGGCAAGAACATTAACAAGAGCACATGGCACACAGAAATCACATGATAGCCATGTGCTCACAACCAACAAGACCATAACATAAACACAAGACCAGGCATGTCACAGCTCTGTCACAAAACCAAGAATAACCAGAACTGTATAGTGACAGAACCGTGACACTACCTCCCCCCAAAGAGAGACTCGGGACCACCACCACCGGACTCAGGACCACCACCACCGGACTCGGGACCAACACCACCGGACTCGGGACCAACACCACCGGACCCGGGATCAACACCACCGGACTCGGGACCACCACCACCGGACTTGGGACCACCACCACCGGACTCCGGTCCTCCTGGACCATCAAAGAAGGATTCTCCCATCTCACAGAACCAGGAGGATCTGTAAGACGTTCTAAGAGTCTTATGAACTCCTCAAACGAAAATTCCCCCAGATCTCTCTTATTCTCAAAATGGATTGGGTCATCAAGGGCATGGTTAAAAAGATCCTTCAGAGCTGCATCACCAAGATTTAATCCCTCTGCCGCTGCAGAAAATTTCTGGGCAAAGTCCCACACCTTTGCCTCCAATTGCCGAAGAGAGATCAACTCCTTAAATCTCACCATCCGTTCATATGAAGGACATGACAATGGGAGAACAGGTGACCACCTCGACCTCTTCCTCCGCTGAGTCCACTTCATGGCTCGTTCGTTCTGTTACGTGTGGGTTGTGGCAAATGGAGCGAGGACTCAAATGCAGAGGAGAAGTAATGTTTAATTAAATAAAACATAAATCAAACAAACAATGAACTAGTTCTCATGAACTAAC
>NW_024121510.1:692034-788699 GCF_016745375.1 Pimephales promelas | reverse complement strand
AACATAGCTCTAAGTGAATGAAATCATCAAAGTTTTAAATCTGCACGTGCACTGTATATAAAGTTTCCATTCAGTTGGTCAATTCGGTACAACACATGGGATTTCAGGCTCTAGTGCCATCTGCTGAAGACACCTTTAACACCTGAAAGGCGGGACTACCACTTATATACCTGCCCACAGCATATAAATCCAGTCGTATGCGTCATTACCTCTTTGTTCTTCAGCTCTTCACCGTGTTGCTAGAACACCATCACGCCACAGTTTTCGTAGGAAGCATGAAGTTTAGCATTTTCTCGTTCGCCACCAGCTAAGAGGCCAGCTGCAGCAACAGCTTGGGAGGCACATACAACCAAAACAGCAGGGCCATGTATTAATTTGTCAGAACAATCAAAATCTTTTGGAAGGTTGGGTTCTTCGCAGAATTTATGTTTGCCAGATTTCGACACCGGGGAAATAAAAGCAGACCTAAACATATAGGCTAAATAAAATTTGGTAACACTTTGGAATACGGTTCCTTCGTTAATGAATAACTACACAAGAACCAATGAGTAACAAAGTATTAACAATCTAGTAACTATTATTAACTAACAAGAAACTCTGATTAACAAACTAGTAAGTAGTGCACAGATGAAAGTGGTACTTCACTATTAACTAATCAATAACTACTATTTTTTAATGCTTCCCAGAGAATACTGAAAACGTTTATTACTATTATGTAACAAGAAACTGATTAATGAACTAGTAAGTAATAGCACACAGATGAAAGTGGTACTTCACTAATTATTACACAATAATTATTTTTTTAATGCTTCCCAGAGAACTACTGAAAATTTTCATAATTCATGCAAAGCTAATCAATATCCAATGCAGGACAAATGACTAGCACTACAGTACATTAACATTTTAACTGCGACTGTACACAAGGTTGTTTACATTATCAATTTGTAATAGTAGACTTATGATTTGGGAAAGCTGTTGACAATTTGCCTATGCTGTCTATTTATCAACTGAATAATTTGAAAGAAATGGATTTTTAAATGCAGTTGCCAGGACCTTACTTGTCCTGGGGCCAATTTTTGGGGGAGGTGTTCTCACTCACAAGATTTGCACACGATTTGAGAGTGACATTTATTGGTTTTTCATTAGTAACTGAAGAATTATGTGAACAAACTAATGACTGTTACTACATACTTCTGTGGAAATTACTAAATTATTTGGATCTGTAATCTAAAGTGAAGATCATGGGAACTAACTAATGACTCAAGTGTTACTACATACTTCTAAAGAAATTGTCTAAAAGTATACTAAAGTTCAAACGCTTGAAATGACTTGTGTTTTGTTGCACAAATCATGCCTAGATCATGTAGTAACACTGGAGTCATTACCAGTTAGTTCCCATGATCTTCACTTTATATTGTAATATGGATCCAAATAATTAGTAATTCCCAAAGAAGTATGAAGTACCACTTTCATCTGTGCACTATTACTTACTAATTAATTAATCAGAGTTTCTTTTTAGTAAATAGTAGTTACTAGATTGTTAATAAACTTTTTCTGTAGTTCTCTGGGAAGCATTAAAAAATAGTAGTTACTGATTAGTTACTAGATTGTTAATATTGTGTTACTCAAGCCCCTTTTCCACCAAAGCATCTTGAGAGCCGGTTTGGAGCCGGTGCCTGCACGCGAACCAGTTCTTTGTGTTTCGACAGCCAAAGAACCGGGTCTCGGCCGGGAAAACTGGTTCCAAAGCGGCACAAACTCTTTGCTGGACTAGAACCGTTCTTTTACCACGTCATGCTTACGTCGGGGGCTGGGGCGGGTTTAACAAGGCAGGGGTACATAAGTTATCAGAAAAGATTACATACCAAACGAAAAGGTTAAAAGACTTACATATTTCAATTGTTTTTAAAGCCTTCTTGGTATACGAGTTAGAGATAATCCCAAAGTAATGTACTTGCAAGCGTTTCTAGCGACGTACACAGTGACGTAACGACGTCGTTCCCTGGGAGCGCTACTCAGTGCAAAAAGCAAACAGGTTCTGAACTGGTTCGCAAGTTGAACCAACTCCGAACCAACTTTGAACCAGCACCAGTTCTGAACCAGTTCTTTTTTGGTGGAAAAGGGGTATCATTGGTTCTTGTGTATTCATTAACGAAGGAACCGTATTCTAAAGTGTTACCACAAATTTGCCTGAACGCTTTATATAAATACAATAGAGGTAGGTCTAAATCCGGGTGATCACTTATCATGTTATATATAGACTCTATATATCATCATATCGTCCAGCTATAAAACGTATAGTTTTTTTTTTTTTGGTCAGTGTTTATTTAAAATACATCTAATAATGCAGAACATGCAATGATACATATTTAATTGATGAGTTGTTAATATATATAACTATACAACATATTAAATTCAGCATATTGACACAAAATGATAACTGCAAATCCACCATTCGCTGACTGGAGTCCAGTTGTTTCTGTGAATTGCAGCGATCTATTTGCTCCTCTTTCTATTGCAGTCTGTAAAAATATACCTTTGATTTTTTGTCAAATCTAGTTGTACAGTCAATCGCAAAGCTCTTTCCCACTTCATATGTATTATGTTTGTTTTTCGCGACATTCACGCTGATAACAAATACAGCCGCTCAGTCTTTTTGCCACTCACTGTGAGTAACTGCAGGCACTCCGGCCAACGGTGATGTCACGCGCATACCCTCTATTAACAGCTCAGAGCTGGCCGTGAACCAATTCTAATGAATGAACCAAATGAACCAGATCCATGCTGTGAGCGATTCCTCTCCTTCACCTTTCTTGGAAAGTCATATGGAGTGTAGCATATCAGTAATCGATAGTAAACTGAGCTTTAGCTTTTCCTGCTGTGACAACATGGCTAGCTTCAGTGTACGAAACAGCATGAAAAATGTATTTACGACGCATGGTGAGGAAAAGCTCATATTATTATTTATTATTTTTTTTTGCAATGTTATCTTTTTTTGCAATACTGCAGGTATGACATATTTTTGTAGGCCAAAACCTGGAAATGAATGCATGGGCTTGAATAAGTTGAAGTGAATGGGTTTTTGGTGAAATGTCTGATGTGCTAGGTTAACTCTTAAATGCATCTCAGGTCTTTATTGACCTGGAACTTCATTCACTGCCTTTTTTTTTTTTTTTTTACAGTTAGACATCAGTAATTACTGTGTTACATCCTCAATCTATTCATTATAAACAACATAACAAGAAAAACAAATATAAAAAAATGTCTGTTTTCGAATTAATTTTTGTTAAAAAAGGGTCGCTATTGACCCAAGGTATGTAATAGTCAACGTTTTTTTTTTTTTTTTTAATGCACCACGATAATTGAACCACCGATGACTCATTTAAATGCAATTCAAATTCCTTAAGGTGACAATGTCTGATACACAATACTACTGTACCCCAGGTTGTTGGGGTCATTCAACATCATTACGATGAACAGGTAAACTCATCTACTCACTAGTTTGGTGCTGAATATGGAGCTAGGATTGTGTCTTTATTACATGCGAGAAAATAAATGATCTAAGAGAAAAAGTTATCACACTGATAGCAAAAAAGCATTTCAGGAGGGAAAAAAAATATTTGAGAGAAAGTTTTCATAGCAAAAAATAATAATATTTGAGACTAAAAAAGTTGAGAGAAAGTATTTTCTCATAGAACATAAAAAAAAAAATCATTTTTGGAAAAATCCTTTTGGCCTACAAAAATACTCTGCCTCACTTCAGTCTGATTAAATTTCTAGGGAATAAAAGTCAGACAGTAACCATAGATATGAGGAAAGACCTACAATTATTTTTATGCTATCCACAAGATTTTGTTTGCTTTGCATTTTCTTCATGAGATTTGCTCCTCCAGGATATATCCCAGGGAATCTGAGTGCTATCTCTTTGTATCACCAAGAAACTGATTACCTTTCTGTCTATTGGCGACAACAATCAGACTTATGTGCAAATAAATGCCACATCATAGCCAAATGATTTATTTTACTCATGCTCCACTGCACAAGTCTGCTCCACTGCATACATATAGAGGACTGTTTCCATGCAAAAACAATTTCGCCCACCATTCTTGACCTTTCATCCTCTCTGCAACCACTATTTTTAACATATGCACAAATTGCAAACTGTATCAGCCTGGTACATACAAGTTTACTTGATATGGCCTTCAGGTTTCAAAGGAAACCTAAAAGATTAATATAATACAAATAACATCACCATGATAACTTGAATAGAGGGTGTTGTGTGTTTACATCTGTTTGTATACACTCTAAAAAATGCTGGGTTGTTTTAACCCAACTTTGGGTCAAATATGGTCTAACCCAGCCGTTGGGTTAAATTTTTACATTACATTTTTAACCCAGCATTTTGGGTTTGTCCATATTTGACCCAAAATTGGGTTAAAACAACCCAGCATTTTTTAGAGTGTAAGTACGTAGGATCATCTCTGAAGTGCAGGCAGTACAGTGGGGTGACATGTCTGACAAATCTGCATGACAAAACTAATTTAAACCTGGAAATAAACAAAGTTTTAGGATTTTGGAAAAAAAAGTTGATTTAAAAGAAGCTATTTCCAAATATTTAGAAATTCAGAAATTCATATAAAACATTTTTTCACAAGGACGCATAAAGTTATGTGTAATGTTACAAATGATATACAAACTTACAAATGTCTAATCTTTTACTAATGTATTTACTGTCATTTTTATTAATTTACTGCATGATTACATGATTACAAAACGTTGCCACGTGAATTTCAGAACTTACAATTCCTCAAATAATCTTGGAAAAAAGCATAATAGTTTCCACAAATATATTAAGCAACACAACTATTTTTAGTATTGCTAATTATAAGAAAGATAAAGACACTTGCGAAACTATCAGGGCAGGAAAAAAATCCTTAATCTCTCCTGCCACATTTATAATAATTTAAAACAAAAATGATAAAGAATTTAGTTGATTAGAGTAACAATTGGCCACAGAAAAAATATAATTTTCCTTATAAATGATACATTTTCATTAAACTGTCAGTGTCGCAAAATTGTGTCATTGGTCACACAACAAAATAAACCTGATTTAACAGATAAAGCTTAAGTATTCTCTCTCTCTGGAGAAGGTAACAGCAAATCCTACAGTGGAGGTTTGATCAAACAGCTGGCAAAGCATGTGGCTGTATGATGTAAAGAAACTTCTTAATCTCCTCATCATATAGTGTCCTCACATTGTTCTCTCGAATAAACTCTGACATTGTTTGGATTTGACATTTAATTATGACTTGGTGTAATAAGAGGACATGCAGGCTTCCGATTTCAATGGAAAAACAACCAGGGCTAGTACGATAACAGAGCTCCTCTGAAACTGGTGAGAGGAAAACAGTATATTGTTGGACTTTGGGAGGGAATGGAGAGGATATACTAGCAGGGTGGAATTGTTTTCAATGGTTCAGGTTTGTGTTCGTTAATAAAGCGCCTAACAATATGCATGACACTGCATGTGCTACATGAATGAATTGATTCATTAGTGTAGTTCAAAATGCTGACACAGGACACATACATAGCATCAATGTTTTACATTCACTCTGCTCAACTCTAGCAGGACATAAATAGCATCAGGCTGATCACTGGATAAATTTTCCACATGTGGATTTATCATCCAGTCCATAATCCTAACCTATGATTTACTAAATGCAGGCCTACAACTGGCTGCCAAAAAGTGAAATCCTTAGAGATAAAAAAAATTGTAAACATCACTGTGTATACATGAGAATATCCTTTGAAAAAATATAATAATCTGACCATTACCCTACATTTTGATCATGAGGATGTTTTTTACACTTTTGAGCTAATAAAATTAATTTTATTTTTATAAATGCATTTTTCATTGGCAACATTTCTGAAGTTTTTTCAACCCTGCAATGAAAATATGTGATGATAACTAACAAAATCCTGATGATCTGAATCTGAAAGTATGCATCTTATAGAAATAAACCAGTCTGGGGCGAATTTGTGCAAGGATCTGTCTGGTTGTGGACATTTTGAATGGTCTTCTCATAAGAGCATTGTTCAAATATCTCAGATCTAAAATTGGCCTGAGGGCACCGTCCTTCTTGGGTAAGAGGAAGTAACGGCTGTAAAAGCCTGACTCGCTCAAAAAAGAAGGTACTGGCTCTATAGATCACATTTCCCATTGAAATTTTGTAAAATCCATATCTAAAAAGTATTAGAGCATATCTGAGGATAACCAGCTACAGCTGAACTCATAAGCATACAACATATCATTTCGAGTGAAAAAACAAAGAGAAAATCCCCAAAAAGTCAAGCGTACAAGCCTGTGTACATATTTTCATTTCCAAGCAAAGGAACTACTCATCCCATAAACCACCGCGCCTCACTAAAGTTGACTGAATGCCACCGTGAAAGAGCCTTTTGAGTGACTTCCAAATCTGACGACGGCCACATGAACTTTTTCCTCCAGTGAATTTTATATAGTGAATGTGCAGGGAAACTCCTTTTCCTCGATTTACTGAAGCTTACAGTATACACATGCTAAAACATTGAGCATTTGGCTCGCTCATAGGCTGTGCTGGGGCAACTGCACATCCAATGGCGTGGGGTCGTCTCTGAGGTACGACCAATGAACTTAGCCCTACGTCATTACACGATCTTCAGTCTTCATGTGCCTTCGCGGGGTTTCATACACGTTACACGACTTCCACCAATCAGATGCATCACTGTGATTGTTCAGGATTGTGGGTAATGAAGTACTTATCCAATACATCCCGAATAAAAGGGATTTATCTTAAAACAAGATAAGTGCCACATTAATTTTTGGCGTTTATATGAGCATAAACAATCACTTAGTTCAGCCGTAGCTGGTTTGAAGTCTACCATGTATGGTTACGTTTAAATGGCTTATATCCCAACTGTCAATGGAGAAATTGTATTGAATTTTAACACAGTCTCATCCCAAGACGTCATATACTGTGACTGACGTCTTGGGACGTCTTTTGACCATACGTCAACATCCGCCTTTTTAGGGTACCCTTAAACGTCGGTTACATGACGATCCGGGGTTTGATCCAGGGACGATCCAGTTAGGTGGCGGGTTGGGTTTAGGTCTGGGGTAGGGTTAGGATTCGATAACGTCATCTAACCGATGTTTAAGGGTACCCTAAAAAGGCGTTGATGTATGGTCAAAAGACGTCCTACCCTATCTCACGACCAATTCGTACGAATTCGACGAATGATTAAAAAGTGTCTAATTCGTACTAATTCATACGACCTCACTCGTACGAATTCGTACGATTTGTCTAAACCCACGTGATGGGTAGGTTTAGGAGCGGGGTAAGGGGGTAGGTCATTCGTACAAAATATGTACGTAAAATTTAGCAAAATCATACTAATTCGTACAAGTGAGGTCGTATGAATTCGTATGAATTAGCCCCTTTTTAATCATTCATCAAATTCGTACGACTTGGTCATTAGATCGGGTTGAGACGTCAGTTATATGACGTCTTGGGATGAGACTGCGCTGTGAATTTTTACTTCCGGCACCGGCTGTGGGCGGGACTGTGATACTCTATGGACCCCTTGCACAGAAGTTTCTCTATTTCAAGCGTCAACCTGTGAGAGCATCGAGGAGACATGGGAGTGGACTCTCACGTAGAAAGGAGCGATCCACAATTTGGAAAGTTCAGCCTGGAGCTTCGGCAGAAAGGGTGCAGTCCTGGATGCGGTTATTTGGTGGCGGCAATGGAGGAAATAGCTGTTGAGTCTGTTCGGTGGGATTGCTGTTGATTGAGGTTCAGGTAGTGAAACCGCCCAATTTATTTCTGCTAAACAAATGGAGATTTAACATCAAAATACTAGGATTTTTTTTTTTAAATTGCAATGAGCTGTGAAGGAACAAATAATTACTTATTCATAATCATTTCAAACCAAATAAACTCTGGAGACAGGGAAAGTCATTTAAGATTCAGTACAACTGCATACAGGAAAATCTTTCCAATGCATGTTAATATCTCTCATTAGTTTCCATTAGTATTATAATAATTGCATATTTGCTTTGCAACAGTTTTATGTTTAGCAGCAGAAATGAGATCTGGATCTTTTAGTTCCATGTCATAATGAGCACACAAATATCTGACTCCTGAACATAACATTTTGCTCTCCATCCTCGTCTTGTAGACATTTAAAGGTTTAGTTCACTTTTAAAAACAACTTTTGCTGATAATTTACTCACCCCCATGTCATCTGTCCACATCTTTCTTTCTTCAGTCGAAAAGAAATTAAGGTTTTTGATGAAAACATTCCAGAATTTTTCTCCATGGACTTCATTGGGCACCGAATGGTTCAAGGTCCAAATGAGAGTTTCAGTGCAGCTTCAAAGGGCTTTAAACAATACTCGTTCATCAAAATAAACAAATCTTTTTTTTAGTCATTTCGTTCATTTCGTTTATTCAATGAACCAAATGACTCGAAAAAAGCTTTGTTTGTTTTGATGAATGAGTTAGAACAGGAGAGTCACGAACACGCATCACAGAACAGAGCAAGGCGAGCATTTGTGCTTATAAAACTTAAAATTTTCTATTTATTTTTTAAATGACTGATCGTTTCACTAGATAAGACCTTTATTCATCGTCTGGTGTCTTTTAAAGCTCTTTGAAGCTGCACTGAAACTCTCATTTGGACCTTGAACCATATGGTATCCAATGAAGTCCATTATATGGAGAAAATCCAATGTTTTCATCAAAAACCTTAATTTCTTTTCAATTGAAGAAAGAAAGATGTGGACATCTTGGATGACATGGGGGTGAGTAAATTTCCAGCAAAAGTTTATTTAAAAGTGAACTACTCCTTTAAAGTAGATCTTGCACTCCATTTGTAAAAGTCTCAATAGGAAATACATGACATGGAGGGCAGGAAATTACTGAGAATTATCTCCAGGTGGTTACAGTAAAACCAGCAGGCTGCAGTTTGCAAACGAAAAAATATACTCTTCTATAGTTCAGATTCTGACATAGCAATGGCTACAATCTGAAATGGATCTAGTCAAATACTATCCAAATGTACAAAAAAAAATGTTTTTGTTATTCCATACTGCATGAGATCAGTGTAATTTTCCCATGCTCTCACTCACCCTCAAGAACAAGTTATTGTTGGCAAAATAATAATAATAATAATCACAAGAAAATGTATATGCAGGGTTGAAGAAAGTGAGGTTTCTTGGTCAATTTATGTAGATTTCATCAACAAACATAAACAGGTTTCTGGTGTGTTGATAGATTGGTCTTCTCTAGGGTGAGAGGCAGCACAACACACAAACAAAGAAGATTAGAACGGGGTCCAAGGGCGGGATAGGAAGGTGAAACAGTACAAATTCAGGGGAAGCACGGAAAAAGGATAACAAGAAAGAGCTTAAAGATGATGGGCTTTATGTCGGATACAAAATCTGCTGTAATTGAAAATGTTAAGATTTGATTCATTCAGAGCTCACATACAGTATGAGCTTGAGTCTGTGTGGGGATTTTGCAGCATTCTTTCTGCAGGTTACACTGATACTGTAGTAGGTTGAGACAAGTGACAATCATTCACTCAGCTGATTCATTAAAGGTGAAGTATGTATGATTTTTTTTTTAATTAAAATACATTCCCTTTACATTTTATTGTTCATCGACTACTGGTATAGTATTGATTACTATTTGTGCAATTCATGGGTTTATCTCCCCCATAAGTGTAATCATTGAGCCTCAGGCACCATCAAAACAGAGAGCAGTCTGCTCATATCTGTCAATCTCTTTCCAGCAAGCATTTTCAATTAATTCCTATAGAAGTTGAGTGAGTGTAAAGGTAATTCCATAGGGATTAACGAAAAACGCTCCCTCTGCTCCGTGCCAGTGCATACATACCCTTAATGAAAGCCCATGCGGCCATGCACATTTTACTTTCACTTTTGAATGGTGGGCACTGTAAGCAACCCACACCCCTCACCCCCTCGAAGAAAAACCCAACAACTACAAAATTACAATTTACCATTTGGAGGTTCCCTATTAGCATTTGGTTTAAATGCAAAATATTACCAAATCGGCGCTTTTACATTTTGCTTTGAAACAAATCTTTCGTCATTGTCTTTTGTTAGTCAGCTCTCCTCACTCGAGTCTTGTCACGTGATAAATTAAATCTGCCTCCTGCTGTTGATCTGTGCTGCGAATTTAGCAGACACGTTCAGTTTTTAATTGTAGTGTCTGTTCTCTAACTGAACTAAATGAGTTTTATTATTATAAAATACCAAAATGACGGTGGGGCGCTGTGCCGCCGTGAGTAAGTGATGTAATCGGTGTGTAACACTGACTATTGCAGCAAGCCTATTGCTCCAACCAGCTCCAACTTAACTGCATGGACGTTTTTAGCAAGGATGGTCTTATTGGGATTTGCAAGGATTTGAAATTATTGAATTAATAATTAATGTATTAAAAACAAAAACAAAGCATACATCTGAAATTCCTTACTTTAAACAAAATTGTTTCATTAACAAAATTCGTGAGGGGCAAGTTCAAATTATCTATTCAATCAACATTTATATATATATATGTGTGTTAGGGGTGTGCAAAGCAGCCGGCATTTGAATCCGTATTTGTTGAGGGGGAAAAAGTATTTGTATTTGTATTCGAGTAAGGCCACAGCGCCTTGTCTGGTTCTGACGTGTAGGTAGTCCGACCACGTCAGAGTCACCGGCGCCATTGGATGTGCAGTTGTGAAGCCAAGTGCTTCACAACTGCGTGGTCAGTCACCTCTTCCTGAACGTCACTCACTCACTCTCTCACTCACTCACTCACTCACTCACTCAATCACTCACGCACTGCGGTCTCATGAGGAAACACAGCTTTTTGATAAAGTTTCTTGTTCCCGAATACAAATATTTTTAAAATATACAAGTATTTGTTCGACTTAAGTATTCGTAAAAAAAAAAATACACGTTATTTGTGCATTTCCGAATACCATATTCGGGTTCAGCTCCACCCCTAATATATATGTAAGCAATAAGGTACGAGAGGCTGTGCTGCATCGTGAATAAGTAACGGCTGAAGGGCGTTGTTATCAACGGCTGAAGGGCTCCTGCATCACAAAAGTGATCCTTGCCTGTCGGTAATGACTTCACTGAGATGGCATGTGTCAGCTGGCCAGGCAGCATTTAGGACATGTACTGTTTTGCAGGTGATTTGAGCCTTTCACATCTGATGGATACAAGCACTGTGACCTCTTTTCTCATCGCCCCTCTTTAGTCAAATATTGAGGCAATTCACAAAATCCCAGAACCCACCTCTGCCTCTTGTGTCCTGTTATGACAGCCCTTTTTTTTCCACCACTTTGCCAGTTAAGAAAGAAGAGGAGCCATGGAACTAGACTGCAGGATGCTCTGACACCATCCGAACATTAAAGTCCCAGGTTACCACACCACCTGTCTTAGCCCACTTCGACCTGGGCAGCCAAGAGCTCTCATCCCAAGGCATCATATACACATTTTTGACCATACGTCAACATCCGACGTTTTAGGGTACCCAGATGACGCTATTTAATCCTAACCCTACCCCAGACCTAAACCTATCCGCGTCATCTAACTGACGTTAAAGGGTACCCTAAAACGTTGAATGTTGACGTATGGTCAAAAGCGTCAGTTAGATGACGTCTTGGGATGAGAATGTGTTGGGTTAGAGCAAGGACATCCTGCTTACCTGAAAGACTTTATCACAGATGTTCAAGTATAAGTATGTAGCCATCTCTTTTCAACTACGGTTTAAGTTGAAACAATTCTGATGTTTCAAACAATACTGAAGTTCAAAGACAATATTCTAAAGATGACGGCGCCCACGTTTCTCTGGTGCAGAAGGTCTATAGCCTACCTGAAAATGCCCCTCTTTTTGTATTTCATGTTAAATTGCTTGCTTAACTCACTACTTTAACTCAATAGCTGTAATTCCAACAAGTAGCCTACTGACATGCATCAACTATTTGCATTTGGAAAGGGTCTGTATGATCTAACACACCATTCTTTCAGCTGAAACATTGCTGGATGTCCCCCCAATGCTGCAGAGAGCTTGTTGACAGTGCAGGCACACTCAACAGTCATCCTACCATTGTCTTGTCTAAACATAAAAAACTGTCTGTCTGCTGTTGGAAATTTGGAATGGCTGGCCATACCTCAGATTAGTTCAGTTGCTGGTTTGTTTGGATGCGGTTGGTGTGCTTTTATTTCTCATTTCTCCAGAGGGGAGAACCCAAATATTTTGTTTATCTTCCATCTTCCTCTTTAGATGCATGTCTAATCCGTCATGCATATGGTAAACACATAGACTCTGCCAAAAGTCAGAGAAAGGGAAACA
Source organism: Pimephales promelas (assembly GCF_016745375.1). The sequence continues at coordinate 776,286 of NW_024121510.1, read as the reverse complement.
GAGAGAGAAGTAGTGAGGGAGGAAGAAAATAAGTGCCTTCAGATATCATGCATCAGTCCTCTCAGGTGTTGAGCAATGCATTGTTCGCAATGAGATGGGGATGACGCAAACAGAAGGAACCCTCCAATTCAGACATACACTCCAAAAAGAGAGGCTCAGTTGGTCTTAAAACCATGACACACATGCCCACACACACATACAAAGACACACACAGTGAAGCGCCAATCAACGGTTAGACATACCCGCACTCATTCCACAGGCTGGGCACAGAGGGGAATAATCCAATTGGAATGGGACAGTGCTGTCATGGCGACGAAGATCTGGAGTGGAGGAGCTCTTCAATCAGAATATTCCCCACACGACAGGCTCTACAACACTTTTTGGAGTGTGAGCATTAAGTATGCTTTTATCCCTGCAATTGAAGGGCATTTCTCTAGTTCGTAGTATCAAAATATGATGAATAAGGGAGACCAGAGATAGTGGATAAACTTTTTACAACAGAGAACATTTCTCATGTTAGGCTTATGTTTGAAAGAATATGTGAAGAGTTCAGATGCAAAAGCCTCTAAATGCCATTTGAAATTTTCTTCTAAAATGACCATTTTTATCAAGCTTGTATATTTAAGTTCAGTAATTTCACTTAAATGACAATTAATAGGTAATCTTCATTGCCATTTAAGTGAAATCACTGAACTTAAAAATACAAGCTTGATAAAAACGATCATTCTAGAAGAAAACTTCAAATGGCACTTAGAGGCTTTTGCATCTGAACTCTTCATGTACATCATTCAACAAGTTTCTATATTTTTGGAAATCAAAACACATGAAAATTGGCTCCAATAAAATGTTTCCTTTTTTTACCTGAAATCAATGAATAAAATAACCTGAGAAAATAGATATCTTTCAGTTGAAATATCCTTTCATCCTTTTCAGTTTACTAATCACGGTGCATTAAGACAATTTTGTATGACTATATGACATGTTTTCTGAAATGTTATGTCCAAATATCCATATTATCATCACAGTGGCTGTAATGATGCACACAATAAAGGAGTAAAGAAACAAAAGTCTTTAATCAATAAATCCACAACTGAAAAATCTGGACATAGTTGGAGAAATAGTAAACACAACCACTTCTAACATAGAATTTACCAGACAATGATTGACTGAAAAAGAATAGGTGTTACCTAGGCTAATTAAAAACCAAGGAGATTGCGGAAAATGGGAACACAGAAACTAAACATTTTCAGAACATAAACCTGAACATTGGATAAAGCCAGGTTCAACATTTTTGGTTCATTTGGTTGACATATTAGAGTTAAAGGTTTTTGGATGTGCACACACACACACAGTCCTGTTTTTCCTTAAAAACATGACTTCAAACTTGGTTTCGTATATACTGTATATGTAAGCTTCTACACAAAACAGCTATCATTATTATGAACTAATGAGGTAATAACGAGGGAGTAAATAAATCAAAGCTCCTAATTAAAAATTCAGGGAGGATTTCCACAGTATTGTAATTATTAAATGCCTACACCCCAAATTAATTTATAATGTATCTGTATAATGTAAACAAAGCTTTGGCATAAAATTCACAAGTGTTTTAAAATGTGCCTAAAAATTCCACTGACAAAACAAACACCGATTGAAACATGCGCTTCAGCTTGATTTCTGCATATTACCGTCTCCCATCCATCCATAAACATGCAATGTGCAAGGTCAGGTGGAGGCCGGCCGCTGAATGGAGACAGACTCTCAAACAGGTGAACACTGCTGGAGCTCAGAGGCCAATATCACCACCGGAGACCATTTAACCAGCATTATGGAAATAGTGGACTGAATAAGGCTCTTTCTATTAGCATTAAGAGGAAATAGAGAGAAACAGAGAAAATAGAGAAAAATAGAGAACAGTTTACTGTTAATCAAACAAATTACTTGCATTTGAGCAAGCTATCTCTGTGTGTGGGAGCCTACACTGAATGCATATATCACATTTTTGTTTTTTTGTTTTCCACTAAAAGAATACTTATTGAATTAAGATTCAAGAAACCTTAAGGGCTAAGAATAATTAACTAAATTCAATAAAAATTCTCTGAAAACAAAGCATATTAAAAAGAGTTAAGAAAACAAATTTATTAATATAGTTCAGAGAGAAAATATAATCCATAATATCTTAATACCTTAAAATGCCAAAGGGATAAAGATTAATTAATTCTATATTCTCTTAAAACAAATGTGTATTTGTCTTTCACTCTCGCATTTTGTTTTTCTTAAGCATAACTTTCTTATTTGCTTAAAACAAGAAAAATGTCAGATAGGCCTACAGTATATATAAATGAGAAAAATAAACTTTTTAACCTTATAAATCGATATATAATTTAAAAAAATATATTATTTAAAACAAAAGGGGTAAGAAAATGAAACTTAATTAAAGATATAATTCAATATAAAAAGCCTTAAAGTCCCCCTAGTCTTTTATTTTGTTTATTTGTCTGTGGTGTTTTTAATATGCTTTAAGACAAACCACACTGTAAAAAATATTTTCAAGATTTGTTATCACAACATATTTTCTTTTGTCAAATCAACTTTATAATAATTTATTTAGTTGAGATAACTTATTATTTTGAGTTTCTGATGATTAAATTAATCTACTTCATTGTATTAACTCACTTTTTCCAGTTCAATGAACTTAAAATTTTAAGGCAACCAGGTTACTTACTTTTTTAAGTTAAACCATCAATATTTTTTTACAGTGCATGTACAAATGAGTCAACAGTATTTTCTCCTTAAAACTGCAGTGAACAAAAGACAGTCTAAATGTTTTTTTTTCTGATGTCACAAACTATCTTGAAACCAGTCATATCAACGTGTGGATCTCAAAGCTAGTGTGAGTGAGCGGAGGAAAGGCTAATTTGCATTCATATACTAAATGAGCAATGTAGTTATTCAAGCTTTAAGGCATGAATAGTTTTGTTTTGTTTTTTTCAAGGAAATTTAATGTCATTTTGGTGATCAAAGATGAGAATTAAGGGATAAAATGATTGACTACAGGGGGGCTTATAAAGAAATGCGAAAGGGGTAAGAAAAATAAACTTATTACAAGATATAATATAACTCTAAAAAAAAAACAAAAAAAACAACAACTTTGGGTCAAATATGGACAAACCCAGACATTGGGTTAATTTTTTTAATTACATTTTTAACCCAACGTTTGGGTTTGTCCATATTTGACCCAAACGTTGGGTTAAAACAACCCAGCAATTTTAGAGTGTAGAATATCAGCTTTGATATCTTATGCAATTTTGCTTCACAAGTATGTTTAGATGGAAATCAAGAGAAAAACAATATAATGTAGAAAATTAATGTAACAGGCTAAGTTTTTATTACTTTTTAATACGTTATAACACTTTATAATAATACTTTTATTACATTGATATTTCCTCACAATAGTTTATGAAATCCACTGACCAAAAGAGCTGTCAAAGAGTCAGGCTTCAGATATGATCCATAGTCCTTTGAGACCCTTTCACTGTCAGTCATTTGACAAGTCATCCTCATCCGTATGGCTATCAAGTCTATTTCTATGGGGGAATTCTGCACAGAGGCTGAGGGAGGGGCTGGACCCTTTGTACCTTTGACCGGTGAGAGTACAATCAAGAGGTATAACTCAAAAGAAAAAGGGGAGAGAAAAAGGGCAGATGATGGGGTGGGCTGACAGTAATGGATGAGTGAAGAGGACCTCTGAGGTTCGCTCATCTCACAAATGGAGAGATGTCATCAATAACTCATCTGACACGCTGCACTGGGATACAGTGAGCGTCCTCCCCCATCACCACTCACATCAGAGACGACTATGCCTTTCTACTGTAAAAAAGAGAGCTGTGAACAAGTGCTGAGAGACGAAAATAGGAGTAAACGAGGCCAATAGAGAGAACATAAAATGACTCTGGATGAAAAAAAAAAACAGCAACAAAAAGACTGATTAGTAACAAAAAGACTGATTAGTGACTGATTAGTAGCTCTACTCAATACATAATACACTACAAATTAGGGATGGGACGATAACCGGTTTCACGATAAACCGTGATAAAATGTACTGACGGTTAGTATTATCGTTTAAAATTTAATTATCATTAAAACCGTGTTTGATTATCGCGATTTTAATAACTCACTGAATCCTGTCGGCCAGTCTGACGCAGGCGCGCAGCACGCAATATTTTTTTAAAATTACTATTCGAGAAGGAATGGCGGAAGGCAGTGACCGTGCTCAGGAGATTTTTCAGCCTTTTAAGAGGACCAAATCTGAGGTGTGGTCATATTTTGGGTTTTACAAAAAAACTATTAAAAATAACTTTTGGAAATAGTCCTGGACAGTGAGTGAGCTTACACATTAAGATAATATCGGATTTTCTCCAGTCATTGTTAAAAAACAAGCTAACAATCCTTGCTAACTAGCGTTAGTGAAGCGGCCAGACGGATCTTTCTGCCTCCACCTAAGCTCCGCCCACAAAAAAAGTCACCATGTTTACCAACTGTAAAAGGGTCTATAGAATCTTGCTTAAAAACTGCATAGAGAGGCTTGTTTTATTTGTTGCTTGTTGATTTTCATTATAAAACTTTTCACACTTTCAGTGTGAGCATCAGTTCTTTTTGAGCACTTTCATACATTTTTAACAAAACCGTGATAATATTGATAATCACGATTATTTTGGACACTATAATCGTGATATGAAATTTTCATACCGTCCCATCCCTACTACAAATAATAATAATATTTTTCTTGTTGTTTAACTTGTTTTTTCTTTAATACAAAAGCCTTGCTTTAAACTTTAAATATTAAAAATATTTAAGCCCTGTGTTTTAGTCCAGTCGGGGTGAGTTCTTGATTTAGTGTATGTTGACTGTTCAGTTCCCTAGTCTTTAGTCTTTATCTAGTCTGTTATAGTTTGTTTAAAAAAAAGTGCTGCATTTGGATCCTGCTTCCCTCTACTTCTTCAGCCGCATCATCACAACAGGTGAACGAGGTAAAAAAAAAATGAATAGATCTCTATAATTTCTCCTAATTAAACACAGCAAATTAAGACAACTGATTTGTATTGGAGGTTTTCTGAAAGGAAACAAATATGCAAACATTAAATATACAAATGTGGCACTAAGTAAGTATGCACCAATTTGACATATTAGTGTTAAAGGGATACTCCACTTTTTTTTTGGAAATACGCTCATTTTACAACTCCCCCAGAGTTAAACTGTTGAGTGAATCCTTTTTTGAATCCATTCAGCCGATCTCCGGTTCTGGCGTCACCACTTTTAGCATAGCTTAGCATACATCATTGAAGTGCACAAGACAATTAGCATTTCTCCCAAAAAAATTGAGTTAAACTGAGGTCTGGATGCAGAAAGTCAAGGTCAGTTGTAATGTTCAATTCACCAGACAAACCACTGCTGAAACGTGCTTAGCTTCAAGCTTAATGAAAGAGTTTAACTGTGTATACAACATTAATTAGGAGAAAATATATGTGGTTCTGAAAGATTTCAAATAGAATATTAAAAGTCTAATCTTGTCAAACTGTGCCAGTTAAATTCAAAAGCAGTTATTTAAAAGGGAATTCACAGTTTCAGAGATTAGAGGACATGTCAAAGCAGGGAAATTTAAAGTTCGCAAAAAAAACAAAAAAACAATATCAACAGCAGAACCATAGAAGCACATTTTAGTGGGAGGTATCCTTCATTTAACAGTAAATGTGCGATATGATTAATCATGTTTGATATCAGGTTTGACATAAAAGTAACCCCATGATCTTTACCCAATTTGAAAATGTACAGTAGCAATGTAACAATATTATATAATGTTAGTTATTCCTTAAATTATATAAATATACTTTCATTTTAGTTAAAACACTATTAAATATGATGAATGCATTCTGATCTAACCTGTGAACAATTGATTCAGCCTGAATAAACTATAAGTTAATTCTGAATAAGCATTCACACCTCAAAAAAAAAAAAAAGGTGATATATGCAATGCACCATTAGCATATGCAAATCAGAAGACATCAGTGATACTCATATTACATAGCAGTTTAGCCAAGAGTTTACATTGCAGAAATCAGACTAACCTCACATGCTCTGCTTGGGAAATTTGAGGTGACCTGATTTTGCCCAAAATTCTATTTATTTTGTGCTAATGTGAATTTATGAGTAATCTCTAAAGCATGAACTCAAAAAAGAAGTGCAGACACCCTGAGGCATCTGCCTGGAGTAAGATATCACCTTGTCAGTGGTGAGCAACAAAGTAACCATGCTATCTCAACATGCTGCTTTAGTTATGGAAACAAATTTTTTGTAATGGTTTTATTTTATTTCCTTTATCTGCACTGAAAGAATGTGGTAACACTTATGAATAATCATGTACTAATACCTGAATTAATAATTACTTTTACTATCTAATGATGATGTAAGATATGTACTGAGGAACTACGTAGTTTTATGAGTCATATGAATTCCTGCATGAATATACAATCTTAACTACGAGTTACATGCTTGTTAATTAATGCATTAATTAACATTTCGGGGTAAACTAAATCAAACATGTTCTAGATCAGAAGAAATATGTACTAAAAGGGCACAATGTAAAATTGTTCATAAATTTGACACCAGAAACTGTCACAAACATCAGCAAATGACACTAGATGTCTTGCAATGTTTATATTTAACCTTACTCATTGAACACACAATGATGCATTCATTAAAAACTATTTAATCTCATTCTGTCTCAAGTGATTCCACTGCTGCCATCAAGAGTGAAATACACTAACATATCCATTAACAGACGCAATTTTCAATTAAAATCAGTGTTAGCACAGATGATGGTTATTTCACAACATTCTCATCCCAAAGCGCCATATACGACGCTTTTGCAAAAGCGTAAATATATATCCAACGCACATGGCACCCTTTAACGTCGGATTGGTGTTCTGTCTTTATATCATAATGCAGTTGGATGTTAATCAGTCAGGGTTCTCTTATTTTGTGACACAAAATGTGTCCATTTTCTAGAGCAAGTTTGATTTAGTTTACCCTGAAATGTTGCAATAACAAGCATGTACTAACGTGTAGTTAAGACATTCATGCAGGAATTCACATGACTCATGTCCTAGTTAAGTTCCTCATTAGTACATGTCTTAACTCATCATTAGTTCATAGTAAAGTCATTATTAATTCAGGTATTAGTACATGATTATTCATTTTGTTACCAGAAAAGTTTTGTTTTTGTGCCTTTTTTGTTTGATGTTGCTGCTGTTTTGCTTCTGAATTTCATCTGGAAGCAAAAGGGCACATCTGTACATAGTACTGCAGTTATTGAATACATCTCCACATAAATTGCTTGTTTTCTATATGGAGTGACAAATCTCTCCTTGCAGTAAACTTATTTACACTTTTTAAAATGCACATATTTATGTTGTAATTGAATAAAAACCTCAAGAGGGAGCAGGTCGCACACAAGACTCTCGCTCTGGCCTTGTTCTGAATTGCATCAAAAGCAACCACATGGCCTCGGTTTCAGATTGGATCCATCTGTTCATGTATTGCCTTCCATTCATTTGAAGTTGCAGAGGTTTCAAAGCCTTTCACTTGTGCCACAATTGTGCCACAGACACATTCAATAGGAATGACAAAACAATAGGGAGCAAATGTTTGTGGCCAAAAATGACTCCAGGATTAATAAAGGTCAATATTCTCTGTTCTGACTTCTCCACATCAACCTGACATTCCCAAAACCTAGCCACTGTTCCTCCATCAGATGAGCTGACCTGACCGGTGTCAGTCTCCACATCTGCTGTGCATTTTTAAAAGGCTCAATTTCCATTTCAAGCAGAAAAGCTGTGATCTCTCCAGGGCTTTGCTGTGAAACACAGACAGAATTTGAATGGTCAACATAAGTGGATGAATACATCACAATCACAATGCTTTCAGTCTGTTCTAAAAACATAAAATGCAAGGGGCAATAGGATGTGACCTCACAAAGTATGCTGCTGTTCTTATGTAAAGAATGAAAAGCGTTGTATTAGAACAGTTCTCGACACAAATTTGCCGGTTAATTTTTAAGCGCTTGTTTATCTTTAAACTGCACACATTTAAGATCAATCAAAAAGCAGTGAAAGTTCAGTACATCCCAGTGTATCACAATATAATATCTCCTTGGTGAAAGATAGTATTAACAGTGAAACAGCAATACCAAGATGAATGCGAAACGTGCCATTCTCCTGTTATGGAAGGTCATAATCAATAGGTCAAACTCATACAGTGGCTTAAATTGCTCTATAATAGGTTTGATGGATTCAAAAAGTCAGGGAGAGAGACTGCCTAGACTGTCTGTGTCACTGCAAATGAAAACAAATGTGACATATGTGTTTGGCCAGGCTCCAGTAAACAGTTGCCGTTTGTAGCTGGTGGGTCACCAGTGTGTCTGTGTGTGTGGTGGGGAGGTAAACAGCCCTGGGCAACTTCTTGTGCGGGGCCAAATTCAAATCAGCTCGGTGATTGGGGCCAGGTCCTCTTTTTAATGAAGATTTTATTAGTCTAACCAGAATTTGGTTAGCAGTTAAAGATTTTTGAGCAATATTAGACCGAGGGTTTATATATCCTCCAAAAGAATTGGCTAAAACATGAATGCATTAAATTGATTATGGCTATGTTCACACTGTCAGTCCAAATCCGATTATTTGTGTATCCAACTGGAATCTGATCTGATCTGTGTATCGTAAATGTTTCGGATCTGATTTGTGTGTTCCGTCGTGCTCTTTTGTTTTTCGTAATATCTGCATTGGTTTCTATGGCAATGACGTTGTGTTAGCAATACTGTATATGGCAAAAACACCAACAACATCAGCAGTGTGGAGGGGTATGCAATACAGATGTTGTCTTATTTACAGCATGAAAATGTGTAGCAACTGTGCTGGACTATGTCTTCTGAGGCAATTGCAGAAATGTAGCAGGTATGCCAGCTTTATTCCGTGCTGTCATCTTTACATGCGTACAGGCGTATAAACCACGCAAAATCAGATTAGAGACGTCAGACTGAAACGGATTTCCAAAATTTCAATTTGAATTGGATTGTAAACCTCTTGTAGCTCAAAACAGCTTTGTAAAATTAGCATTTCATGTGATTTTATGTCGTTCACACTTGCTAAATATGATAGGATTCAAATCAAACAAATCGAATTGGATTCCAATCGGATATGCACAAAAATCTGATTTGGACTGAGAGTCCGTAGGAACTTAGAGCGAATCAGAGAGTAATAACTTGAACAGAACTGACCAAAAGTGCCGATATCCAAATCAACAGTCATAATAAAATGATTCTAGCAGTAAAGCAAAACTGACAAAGAGCCTGTGTGTCTTTTTGAAACGTTTCCTGTATCCACTATTAAGTTTTTGCAGTTTTGTAGCCTTGGTGTGCCGACTTTTTAAAAAATTATTATTATTATATCCTTAATTTTTGTATTCATTGTCAACGCATTGAAGCTGCTAGCAGACCTAGAGCAGGCTGTCTAGCGTGCTCATTCGGCTTTTTCCACTGGCGGCCATTTTGAAATCTTGAACGCCGTTGAGGGGTAAACAAATCCAGAAGTTTGACTCCGAGGCCAACACATTTTCATCCCAAGACGTCATCTAACTGACGCTTTTGACCATACGTCGTTTTAGGGTACCCTTTAACATCAGTTAGATGACGATCCTAGGGCGTCATCCAACTGATGCTTTACCGCGTCAGTTAGATGACGCAGGTAGGTTTAGGTCTGGGGCAGGGTTAGGATTAGATAGCATCATCTAACTGACAAAGGGTGCCCTAAAATGTCGGATGTTGACGTATGGTCAAAAGCGTCAGTTATGATGTCTTGGGATGAGAACGGGCTGCCAACGCAGCTACACCAGCAATGGAAACTCCAGTGTAGACCACCAATCTTTCCTGTCTGCTCAAATTAATGATGCAAAATGTGGAGCAGTGGGACAGTACTGACAGCAAAATACCCTGGGTGTTTTCACATACTGTACTTCGGATATTAATATCCAATGCAGGGTTGATAGTTACTGCCGTTCAATTGAGCTTAACGATTCATTTGTTCTGCCTTGATTCTGTCAAAATTCCCTATAAAATGAATGATTAATTCCCTCTAATCTAAGTTAATCTTTTCCCCTTACAAGTCTGAATGAGCTATACCTGCACCTGAGTGTTGACACTTTTTTTTTCTAATAGCACATATAAAGGCATTAGAAAATAAAAATGGTAAACTTCATAGTAAATTTGCATGCAGTGTTGTGCTCGTCCTGCCTTCAGGTGTAGGGATTGAGAGGCAGTTGCAGATAATTGATTCCTGGAGGAAGGAAGGTGGCAAACAGGCAAGATACTGACATTCCCCCTTGCTGCAATTTGTCTAGATTCCAAATTGCATTCGATACGTTTTACGGACTAAAAGATATACACAGTTACACACAAGAACATTCAAACTCTTCCTACTTCTCTGATCGCTGTTAGATAAATCTAATAAATCTTGCCTCTTTCTCAGAGACATCCCTAAGACACAAATTAATAGTATTAGCCACCATAAGAATGGACAAAAATAATGAAGCCAAAACAAAAACAAAAAACATTTAAGTTCAAGAATAGAATATTACAAAGAAATATGAATAATAATAATAATTATTATTATTATTTACTCTCCCTCAAGTTGTTCCTCGCCAGTTTCCCGTGGAACACAGGAACGCAAAACAGTGACATAATAAAAGTAGTTGGACTCCAATGGACGTCATTGGCTCCTGAGTGTCTCATAAATCATTGCCTGTCAAATATGATTTTTTTTATCTGTTATTCACTATCAATAATATTTTTATTGTGCTTTCATTTTTTTAATCTTTTTTGAGCTTGACAGCATGTGATGCCTGTGAACTTTCATAGTATGGAAAAGATCTATGCACATTGAAAAAAATGTCTATGAGTGTACATATCTATGAATAAATATCTATTTCATTGAGTCTTTTTGTAGGGACATAGATTGAGTATAATTACCAGAAAACGTTTAGATGGCCTTGAGCATATGCTTCAATCATCACTTACCTTAATAAAAAAATGTTGACTTTCATTGACTTGCCTTTTTAAGTCTGTGTCTGTATTATGAGCTGAATGGTTATTGGATACAACCATGTTATGGGTTTTGTTAGAACGTGCTGACCTTCAGATTAGAACAAAATGTATCACTTAGTCTATAATGTGCACTAAAGCGTAATTGCCAGAAATCCTTGAGATTGTAGTTAGAGAACACATAGTTCAAAAACATGTTTGGGTGGGACCGGCATCACATTAAATACTATAATCTATGTGAGATAACTTCAGTCAAATGTCCCCAAGTCAGTTTTCACTATATTTATGAGGACATATTCAAGAATTTGACCCTCAGGTATAGCCAAATCCACACACACACACATGCACTAGGGTTGGTAGGATAGGCAAACAAGAAAAACTATTCACGCCACTTTGGATTGCTAGTCACACAACAATATCGTTGAATGTCATAAAATGTGACATGTCTCTGCCCTCAGACATTTATGCCAAACTCTGACACACACACAAGCTGCCTTAACTCCAGAAGCACTTGTGTGACAGTGATTTGCTTTGTGTTACAGGCTACAACCTCCACCATTCCCTTCTGGTATGATTATACAATATTCACTCTTTTTTTTTTCAGTTTTTTATATAGACAGACAAGTGTTAGAAAACAAACAGGACTTGGCACTTGGCAAAAATAAATAAATAAATAAACCAATACAATCTGAAATGGAATTCAGTCTCTCAGGGGAAAGTGTATTAAGTGAGAACAATATACGTATAATGAAGAAATTATTTATTCAGTCATTCCACATCACATCTATGATGAATGACAGGCAGAAAATAAATCATATCATGGCAAAATATAAAATGATTTGGTTTGAAAAATGAGTAGACACAAAATAGTGCAACACTCAAAACCATTTAACTCAGACTAAGAGAATAATTTGATATATACACAAATGTAATAAACATCAGGTGTCTGTCCATTTATTTCAATACAGGTGCTTTAAGCATTTCAAATCAATTTAAAAAGAGTTTGTTCTAGTCTGAAAACAACAGAAGAAAACCAGGAGATAAACAGGGAGAATATTCTCTCCTATCTTGCCATTATACTTTTTCATTTACATGTAAATAAAGCTAATTTTAAGGATTTTCCTCCATTATCAAACATCACATATTATGATTACGTTTTAATATGCAAATATCTTTTTCATTATGGGTTAGGTGCACTGCTTGGGAAAAATTCCAAGCGCTAATGACAACAACAATGTCATTAGATATGACAAATTTAGTCTAGCCACAAGCACAACTTTATTAAAGAGATATTTCGAAAATGAAAATTCTGTCATAATCAACTCACCAATGTCATTCCAAACCCATAAGACTTTGGTTAATCTTTGAAAAACAAAAAATACATTTTAAAAAGAAATCTCCACTGAAAGGCCATGTTACTAAAACTTAGTCATTAAGTTATCATAAAACGAATCCATATGAATCAAGTGGTTTAATCCAAGTATTGTGAAGAGATACGGTCACTTTATATGATGGAGGAACAAAATCTCTCAGGTTGCATTTAAACATATCTTAGTGTTTTGAAGATTAATGAAAGTCTTATGGATTTGGACATGAGAGTGAGTAAATTATGACAGATTTTTCATTTTTAGGTGATCTTTCCATTTAAATGTCACCGGACTTATACAGTAGTATGTCCATGAAAGATATGATAATCTATTTTATATGACGTCATAAATAATTTCAGACGTTGAAGAATAATATTTTAAAAATAATTTTTACTCTAACATCAAAAACTGTTCAATACGTAAGCAGGAAACCATCAAACCAACCAGCAACCATTATCAACCCCAACTCAATCTGTAGCTGCCCTCACCATCTGCCCTGCTGGCACTCATTAATGGATCTGCATGAAGAAGCACTGCAGTGGAATCAGAGTGAAGGAGAGAGCAAGAGCATAATGCAGCCGCAGATGCTGCCATGAAAAAAAGCGGAAGGACCACACGAGACAACTCATCCTCTGTGGTATGGCTCTATAATAGCTCACTAATGAGTGTTCTGACTTAAAGTCTCTGAAAAATGAATAAGCTTCCGCCTGTGCCCTTAAACTGCAGATTGCCTAGCCAGCTCAACATAATGGCACCGCTCTCAATGACATCTGCAATCGTTTCATACATGTGTGAGTGCTGGCTGTGAGGATGAGAGGGGAGTTCGACTACCTTCATTATGAATGAGGCATTCCTTCACTTCTAGAAAGCTCAGGTTGCAGAATTTCTCAAAGTCTATGAAGAAAGGGATAGAAGAAAAAGGGGTTGGTATCTGATTCTGATTGTGTGAGACAAAAAGTGAGGTAACACTTTATTTTGATAGTCCACTTTAGACATTCAACTAACTATAAGTAACTTTGCCGCTACATGTCAACTAACTATCATTAGAGTATTAGTTGACTGTCAGCTTAATATCTGCTAACACTTTATTTTGTTGGTCCCTCAACAGACATTCAACTGACTGTAAGTAACTTAGCAACTACAAGTAAACTTATTCTCCTAACCTGAACCCTAACACCTAACCCTAACCTAACAGTCTACTGACAGTCTACTACAGCCTACTAATACTCTAATGACACTTGGTTGACATGTAGTTGAAAAGTTACTTATAGTTAGTAGAATGTCTAAAGTGACTATCGAAATAAAGTGTAACCAAAAGTGACAGATATTAGAGTGATGGATCCTGCTTAGATAGGCAGGAAACCAACAGAACGTATAAAACATGCAGACATTACTCACTATTGAACTGTTTTTAACTTAACATAGTGACAGCATCTTAAAATGCAGCAATTAAGATAGATTGCAACAATCATGGATATCTATTATGCCACATTTCTTTATATACCAGACAATTAAAAAAAAAAAAAAAAAAAAACAATTCCATGCACTACTATTCAAAAGTTTGGGGTCACTAAGATTTTTTTAAATAAAAGTAAAGAAAAGTATGTTTTTTATTTATTTATTTTAAATTCTTACTTTTATTTAGCACGGATGCATTAAACTCATCTAAACTGACAGTAATAGATTTCAATTTTAAATAAATTATATTCTTTTGAACTTTCTATTCATCAAAGAATCCTGAAAAAAGTATCACTGTTTCTAGCTGTTACTTGAAGGGGTGTTCATAAGACTAACATGACACCTTCATAACCATAACATGTCATATGTCTTGAATATGGTTTATGCATGTTTATGACAACTGTCATTAAGTGTCTTTCGCTCACTAATGACATGCATGATTTGAATGCAAATATGAGATTATTTGAGATGTCTTTGTTATGACATCTTGACATAAACCATAACATCATTCATAACCTGTCAGTGTCATTGTCATGGCAACTTGACATAAAATGAAGTTAAACTGTCATGTGGTTGGATTTGACATAAGGCCATTATAACTGTGACATGAATATTTTTTGTGACCTCAACTACAGTGATACTAATTGAATTTGTCAATAAAAAGTTGTAACGGCTTAATGACAGTCAATGTCAAAACAAACCACCTGACAGTTTAATGTAATGTTAACCCATAAAGCTAGATGGTTTCTTAAATTTGATAATTAATCTGCTATGTCATGTTTATGACATGTTGTGTTGTCTTAGTAATGCCAAGCTTTCAATGATAAAGACACTGACAGGTTATGATGTATTGGTTTATGTCAAGGTGTCATAATAAAGACATCTCAAACAATGTCATATTTGCATTCAAAATGTCATAACTGAGCCAATGACACTTAATGATAGTTGTCACAAACATGCATAAAACTTCCTTCATATTCATAACATATGTCATGTCGTGATTATGAAGGTGTCATGTTATTCTTATGCACACCCCATCAAGTAAAGTGTTACCAAAAATATTAAGCATTACAACCAAAAGGCATATTAGAATGATTTCTGAAGGATCACCAGACACTGAAGACTGGAGCAATCATTGCTGTACAGTATTTTATTCAAACAAAAAAAGACATTTATTTTCCTAAAAGTGTCACTTACGAAAAATGATGGCTGTTGTCTTAAAATTACACCTTCTCTTCAGCTGGAAAATACAACCCCAGATGTCTTTGGCAGTGATGACAATCTAGCACTTCCTAAAAACAAATAAAGAAGCTTCAATTACTATCACAGTGAAGGATGGTTTCCCTCAAACAAAGACATCATTTCATGCCCCAGCATTAGATTACTTTTGACTGTGATCAATGGGAGCAAGTCAATGACTTTGTCATAGCGAGATGTGATAGGCCAGAGGACATTTATTACCAGTTCCTTCCAATTTTTCACTTCAAAGGAATCACCTCAACTTTTCTATCGAGTCATATCTCATACAAACTTTAATAGTCCTAGCCCTTTCAAAAACTCCAGCTTTTATTGGGTAGCTTTTTTTATTACTTTTGGGGATGAGATGTCAAAGAACATAAAATGATGCTGCAGGAAACAGCCCAATAGCCCCAGTTTATGAAAGTTGAGATTTTCACTTTTAAAAATCAAAAGAAGTTAGGCTGCAGAATAGCTTTTTAATATCCTTTTGAAGACCAACAAATCTGTTTTTGTGGATGTGGGAGAGAATCCTTTGATAGACGTTTCACTTTAGTCAGAGAATTGTGCACCCCTGCCAGTGGGAAGATTGTTCTGCCCCACTTCCCTGGCATTTTCTGAGGACACAAAGGCTAGTAGGTGTTGGAGGGCACTTTTGTAGCATGGAATGTTCAACCTTTTTACTGTGATGGAGACATCAAGCCTCTCAGGTCTGTGAAAGTGGCAGATTCATGTTGCCAAAAACCATACCAACAGCTCCCTAAGCGCTTTTTACTTTTTGAAGGACAGTGAATCGTATGATTCATTCTTTGCCACAAGAAACTGGTGTAATCCGACTTACACACTTCCGTGCGAGTTTCAAGGTCAACATGTTTTAATGCACAGATTTATGAAAGTACAAAACCACATATATCTGCACTGCTCTCAAACCAACTGCATGCTTCAACAAAGTTTCAACTCTCAAGTGTTGATCCAAAACCTCAAGTCTAGGCACTCAAGGTTATGGACATGTATCATAGACATGGTGGCCTGGCCAATCATATTAAGCTTCCATTCCCTTGGGCTCTCTAAGTCCCAGGTTAGTGTGATGGGGACCGACTGGTAACACTATTTCAGTCAGCAAATGTTTCTAAATCCAATTCTCTGTGTCGAGACCCTTCAGGGACTGGCTGATGAAAAACACATCAACATCAACTCTCTAAAATATGATTTCCCACAGAGAGGCTTTCAGCCTGTGTGCTGCACACTGCAAGACTTAAACCTGTCCGAGAGGCAATAAAGGTGGATCTTGTAATTAACATACTGTAGCAGACTATGTGTTTCACATAACACTCATTAAGAATATGAAACCACTTGTGGTCAATTTTCATGTTCCAATATGACCAACATGTAGTGTGCCATTATTATAAGTCCTTCGGGGCAACTATAACAGCGTGTGTATTTTTGTAGTAGATGTCAAACTTAGTTTCGCTCATTTTTTCTATTTGCTGTCACCTGCAGTCATCCTAAAACCACTTCTCACTCATCTCACCCACCAATACATTAACTTCTAGAAGCCAGTGAGAATAATGGAGTCAGAGGAACGATAGTGACACAGTGTTATTACAGCTGTCTCTCAATTACTAATAAGGCTCACAGAGCAAGAGATGAGCTTATTAGACAGCCTTGGCCACTCAATTGTGATGCATAGCATATCATCACCAGCAGCTTAGTCATGTGACATTAGAAGACTTCGCCGGATTGGTTAGTTCACGGTCCAGCAGCTGCAGGCGACAGTGTGGCACAAATGCAATCTATTAAGTATTCCCAGACAGAGGCGGAGCAGAGCGGTGTGAGAAATACAGTGACTGACAGAGTTTCTAACAAGCAATTAACCACAGTGACCCGCTGTTGGCTAAACTGTGCTTTTGACTTTGTGTCACACCCATTATATACTCAAAGATCCACTGTAATAGATCACGCTGCCTAGGGAGTCAGTGTCTTATAGTCCCAAAATGTGAGTGATACATGAAGACAAAAATTACCATTGGATTTCAAATCACACCATAAATACAGGGCTTTCTAAGAATGCAGTAATTATATTAATACAATTTGAACCATTTGTAGTAAAAATGATGCAATATAAAATAAATAAATTAATAATTAAATTAATAGCCTAACAAACAAAAACATATTTTTTAGTATTTTATGATTTTACTACTTAAAAACTAGATACTGAAAATGCGGTCTCAGTTGGTCCCCTAGCTGATGAAATCATGTATATCGCCGCATCACAAGGTGAGCTGGAGTCCTCTGGAGATGATGGCTCATCTGTGCTGCCATCCTCGGATGTGCTAGCATAGCGAGTTTGATCCAGAGTTCCAGCTTCACACTAGGACAGGCAGGGCGCGTTGTGGCATAGTGGGTACTCGTTCCCCCAAAGTGTCATTTGACGCCCTCGAAAGGGAACATCCTCAAGGTTACGACTGTAACCCTTGTTCCCTGAGAAACTGCGTCCCATCGCCACACCTTCCCCTGCCTGGGAGCGCTTGCTTCATCACAGAAGCTGACATCTTCTGTGTCATTTTATCGTTGTAAATCTAATCAATATTCTCCACAAAAATAAGATATGTTTATTAGTGATAAGTGTGTAACTGACAATTTAGCATATTTTCTATAAATTAAACTTCACTCATACACCCACAATAGAGCTGGGATGGGAAGTCTTAGATATAGAGGAAGAATAATATAAACTGGGAACCTTTAAGACATCAGACATGCTATTGGTTTTTATATCTCTTAAAGTAATGATGAAGAAAATGCCTCAAACTGAAATGCCATGAAATCAACAGCACAACACAATTTTAACAATAATTTAAAAAACTTTGAATTATGTGAACAATCCATTATATTTCAGAAAATGAAATCTGTACTTAGTCAAAGGGAAATATCCTTGATAAAATAAAAACATAATTTCATCTTCATGATAAAAGAAAATTACAAATTCGCTCTTTAGATATTTGAAAAGACCTCTCATGTGAAGATGAAACGCATGTGACTGAGAGGATTTACTTGTCCTCTCGGTAAAACAAAATTCCAAATTGCTTACAACACATTCAAGACCATGTTCAAATTTGTTGCTGGATGGACTCAAAATCAGTGACAGAATCAGGTCAAGTGGATGATGTATCCAATTCATTTATGAAAAAAGAAAAACACGTTAGGATTTACCTGTTAATTTCTTCAACATGCGTGTCTGACACACTAGTTCTTTCAATTCAAGTTGAGCATCCACTACAGATGGCATATTTATACTGCTGTCCCATATTTAATAATAGTGTATAAATAAAATAAACAATCTAAATCTGTTCACTCAAAATACACTATCATTAAACAATTTGGGGTCTCTGAAAGATGGGCTCAGGGTGCATTTATTTAATCAAAAACACAGTAAAAACAGTAATATTATGAAATGTTTTGATAATTAAAAAAGTTTTTCAATTTCAATGTTTTTAAAATGTAATTTATTAATTTTCAGCAGCCATTTCGCCAGTCTTCAGTGTCACATGATCCTTCAAAAATCATTCTATGCTAAATTGGAGCCTAAGAAAAATTTCTTATCAATGCAATATAATAAAATGTAATGTAATCAGGATTGTTCGATGAGTAGAATGCTTTGATCTTAAATCAAGTTTACTTTTCCTACAACATTTTCCTACTGCATTCATACACACATAATTTAGTGAAGGTTTATGATTATAACAAGAGAAATGACAGGCTGGTAATGGAAAGACAGGAAATGTCTGCAAGGAGAGAAACAGGACACAGAGGCGAACAAGGAGATGGTGATTAAAACTGTGCACAAAATCTAAGCAAGGACACAAAGCGAGAGTGACAACTAGAGAAAAGGCACAAACTGAGAGAAAAAGAGGGAGGTGAGCCAAACCAGGCAGAGGCAGACAAAGTTTGACAGCTAAGGGGAAAAGGGGCATCACACACATAGTAGAGACACTGACAAAACATGACAGAAAAATTACATCGCTATAATTTAGGCCTACAGTACTTCTACTCTACAAGCTCGCACAAATTAAAATGACTTTTTAAATCTAATTCCACCTGTTCTTGTACCATAATAACCCAGCAGTTTTAGCCATGATGATGGAAATTCACACTATGAGCTCCACAGTTAAAATACAGAGACCAGGCAGAGCGAGGACGCAGGTGCAGTTCTCCATCAAAGAGGAGTCTTTGTAGCTCTGCTAAGCCGGGAATGATTATCCAGGGTTAACACTGGCATTCCCAAAAAGCCTGAAGGGCACATGAAACAAATATAGTCAAAGACAAAAATGTCAAAAGTTATCAACAGCTCCCTGCTTTATGGAAAAATGAATTTTACTTAGTGCCAAAACAATCTTCTTTGTATTCCTGAAGACTTGGATCTTTATGTTAAAACATTTGGGTCTAGAGAACAGTCGGAAAGTCTAAAAAAGGGGCAAAGGAACACTGGAGGTCTTAAAAAAATCTGTCACTATTACTTTTTTAAATGATTTAATATCATTCTCTCTGCAGCCAGCAGAGTGAAGCTACTGTCTTGGAGATGAACCTTATTCACTTATATAACTGATCTGACCTTTTGCTTTTTGCTAATCTACTCTGGAACTGTCTGGACTGTTATAAAGGAGACACCTATCAATCTTCATTTACACTCGCTCAGTCCAAGCCAATCTTGTTTATCTTTCATTTACCTTGTTAGCAGGAAAACATGAGCATTCAAAAACAGGTGGGCTGGGTTGGCGTGGTGCGACGGGACTCATGCTAATTACAACAGCTGGCACAGGCACTTCTGTTGACTTCCACCCATGCACTACACTTTCTTTCAAGGTTAGGTGCACATGTGGAGAATATGAAGAACTGTGATGAAATTAGATTGAAACAATTAATCACACAGGACGTAAAATGGTAGTAAAAGGATAAATACCCTTGTGAAAAAGACATAAAGACAAAAAACAGAGATTATCATATTACAGAAATAATTCAATTAAGAAAATATATTTAAAGGTGCTATATGTACTTTTTAGCGGTCTCTATCAGTGATGTTTCACATTGCAACCAATTTTTACAAGAGAGCTTGTGCTCTTACACGTGCTCGAACACAAGAGCGAGCACTCATGGTACACGGCCTGAGACTTTTCCTTTCTCGGTCTGATTCTGCCTCAAATTGACACTGCAGTATCGACACCATTATTTACATGATTGGACTGGAGCGCATGCACGTTTCGCCCGTAAAGGTAATGGCGTTAACCTTCCGGACAACGAGAGCGACAGTTTAGCCAATCACCACACACCGGCCCAAACTAACCAATCTGAGCCCACTGCCTGTTTCTGAGGGAGTGGTTTCATAGAATCAGGAAGTCAACCAGTCGTTCAGAGGACAGAGGATAGCACGGCTTACAATAAAGGTGTTTATGTTAAAAAAAGTTGAATAAATAAGAATAAGACTTTTAAGAAAAGAACAACCACGAATACATGTTATATTGCACCCCATAAACAGAACCATGCAAAGAAAAAAAAAAGTAAACCACCCCTTTAACAATTTTTATTTGTGAGTGAACAAATCATTTAAAGGGAAGATGGGGAAAACATGAGGAAAATAACAGGAAAGAGAAAGAAGAGATTAATTATCATAATTCTTCTATCTAGCAACCGGTCCCCTGTGTTTATGTTTAGCATACCACTTGATAAAATGCATAAATATTTATTATTTATGTTTCCTGCCCCTGTCTGTCTGACTTTAAATTGCTTCAGAATAATTTTAAGAATGTGTGCAAAGACTATGTTGGTTTTTTTAAATGTTGTGCTAATTAAATGTACCTCTTTTGTTGTTAATTTGTTTGTGTCTGGTATAAAAAAAGCTATATTAAAGCCGTTTAATATTGCTCCCCATTGCTGATTCTTTTTGAATAATCTCGGGTTGGCATAATGATATGTTTTGCAATGCAAAATACTCACATATTGCTTGTTGTTAGACTAGCTGTGAAAATATATAAGGGAGGGGTTTCAGGCTTCAGTTCTTTGTTTAATTCTCAGACAGTCGCTGCCATTTGCTCATGTTGTATAAAAACTCCAGAACTCCAGACAACCTGTGCTTGACTGTACGGTGTTTTGTTATTTGCCATTGCTGTTTTAATTCAAAGCCAGGAGAGAGGCAGAGAGCAGATGTGCATCACAAAACACAGGATACAGACCAACAGATCAGATTCTGTGTGAAGAATCCCTTATCAAGGCAGTGGAGGGATCCTTTGTATTTGCATATTGCTTTTTACATTTAGTATAGATCTCATTAACCTGTGCTGAATCTGGCAGAAATTCATCGGCCTTCTGTCACACGAAGAAGCCGTCTCCTTTCGCTTTTCATCAGATTCTCATTCTCTTCTATCAGTGGTTGCATTAGAGATGGTGGAATGTATCTTGTGAGATGTCAAACTCTGCTGGAACTGGAAGAGAAGCCATAATTACACTGATTTTGCCTCCATTTGTGGACACATGCGGTGAGCACATACAGTACCAAGAGTGCAGAAAGAAATTATGCTAAGATTATATGCATTCATAACTAATGTGATGTTAAGTGTGTTTCTTTTGAAAGACTGCGGCATAAAAATGGGATGAATACAAGTTACAGGTAAAGTGAGACAACAAGTAAATTGCGAATCACATTTTTTTTGTATTTAATATTTCCCATTTCTACTGT
Organism: Pimephales promelas; assembly: GCF_016745375.1. The sequence goes on along the minus strand of NW_024121510.1, from coordinate 754,355 downwards.
ATAATGTATTGGAGAATTCTGGCCTTTCACACAATAAGTAAAAAGTATAAGGTATAAAGTATAAGGTAAAAAAAGGTAGCTGTTGCCAAAAATTTACGATAAAAATACAGTAACATCATATTACATTTTACAAATTTAACTTAAAGACAAGTATTTTACAATTAAAGCCCTGTTTTAAGATTGTTTCTGATGAAATAGAATGGTTAGGATTGTTTTTTAGACAAATGCTGCTGTCACGAGAATTTTCGAATTCTGTATGAACAATCCTTCATAAAAACGCATAAAACTTCAGTTTACAAAGACGTGAAACTCACTCGTCTGGGGTGTTCACTGATATGCTCACACACAAATCACTGCAAATTATGCTTTCCAACAGCTTTTATCGTGACAGAATTTTCATTTTTGGGTGAACTAACCCTTTAATTGTAAAATACCAAACTTGTCCTTTAAGTTTACACTTTTAAGTTTACCGTTTAAAAATACTGAAAAGAACACAAAAACCCACATCATGACTCAAAGTTCATCAGTAACTTTTCCACAAATTGAAGTAATAATAGACGTCACAGAAATACAAAACAAAATCAAGGTAACACACAAGATACTAAAATAATGCAACAAATGAATGTATCATCATAAAACCCTAATATACATAACTGAGAAAAAAAAAACGAAGAAAAAACAAATGTCTTGTTACTTTTTTCGCTATAAATTGTAAATCTCGTGTTTTTCTCTTCCAAAAACGTCTCATTAGATAAATTGCAGTTTTTCACTGTGAGGGAACTTTTGTTTTGTCAATTTTGTTTTTGTCAAACAGCGGCCCCTAGAGTCGCTGTAGAGTAAGTGTATATAATGTTATTGTCGTAAATACCACTCATGCAGAGCGTCTCTGTCATAGACTGGTCTCTGGACTCAGCCTGATACCCATTTGAAGCTGTTATATTAAGGTACAAATCTTGCATAGTGTGCATTTTTTTTTTTTTTTTTTTTTTGCATTAAATAAGCGCTAAAATGTGTTTTTGAACTCAAGCTGAGCACTCATGTCCGCTGCTATCAGTGTCATGGATACATAGAGTCTCTTGTGGCGGCGCGCGCACAGTCTTCACTCAGACGCGATTTTCAAATCTATCACAGTTGTGGAGACTCTCAATTCATTCCAGTGAAATCACAAAATAAAATGCACAAAAACGTGTCCCTGCTTGATATAGACTGTAACCACCATCGTTTTGATGAGAGAAAAAAAACGTAGAAACTGTAACCTCTGACATGCTTGTCTACCACTAGACCATTAAAGAACTCAAAAAAAAATTGCGGATTGATGCATTTATTTACGGGTTGAGCAGAGAAGCTCATTCTCTTTTCCTAGTCTCTTCCGTACGCGTTTTCTTTGCTTTTTCCATCGTCGAGTATCACGTCTGAAATGCGCGCAAGTGTCTTCGTGCTTCATGTTGTGGTTGATGTGCGTGATGTCGTTGCCGTAAAGCATGTTGTGATTCTCACGAGATTTGTCGGGGGCGCTCCACTCAAACTTACATTGCTGGTTTTTCCAGCAGCGTCCCCCCCAAGCTTTACTACTATAGGATGATTTACCATACTCTGAGTTTGTTTACCACCGAAATGACTTTGAAGCTGTTATATGAAGGTAAAATTCTTGCATAGTGTGCCTTTAACCACTTTTTACTGTACAAAAGGTTTTAACAGTGGCATTTTTTACAGTCGTTCAGTGTTAAAGTTGACAAGAAATGGATGTTGTGGTAGTCTTTTCTTTCATGTTGTGACAAGTATCCAAGTTACACAGCTTCTTGAATAACAAAAAAATAAAATTAAAAAAATGTAGGCCGGGACATGGTTTTGTCCATCGGAAATCGATTGGATCTTTGTGGTTTGCTATTGCTGTGAACTCAAACTCATGACAGCATGTCCACGTGAGTAAACACGTCATCAGAGAAGAGAAGAGATGCATTGTAAGAAGGAGGGGAAGGTATTTTGATTAAAGATTATGAGGGCAAATGAAATGAATAATGATATTCATGGATTAATATTTGAAATCCAATATACATACCATAAAAAAATAAATATCCATTTCTGATTTCCGAGCAGATTGACCCCGAGAAAGTTATAAGCCCTTGAAGACCTTTTCCCACCAACTTCTCCTGTCATGAATTCTTAGCGTAAAGTTTAAGCCCTGTGGATGTTGTTGAACAGAAAAACAGAGTGAGAGAAGAAAAGTAAAAATGTAAAAAGTAAAATAAATAAGTGGATCAAGCATCAACATTGCATTTCAGACTGCGGCGATTGACTTAGGGGGTTTGGGATTCCTTTCAGGTCATTAAGCATTTCATCAGGCGGCGTGGAGAGCACGAGTCTTGCTACTGCACACACGTTTCCAAGTTCTTCACGGGCTCCAGATTTGCCCCTTCAGCCTCTCACATTGGCATGTGTAAAGAAAGGTTTCACATGTGCCCATGCCAGATAGACAGCCAGGTTTGACCAACTAGACCAGAGGGTTGACTAACTAAGATCTGGTCCCATCTGGTGGCCTCCTAGTCATATAGGCCCAGTTTGGACTTGGACTAAATTTATAAATTTCAATATTTCTCCTACTAATCCAACCAATGTGCATGTAAAAGACATTAAGGATAAAAAAGTCTATGTTTACCATAATGAAAGTTTCTAGTGTGTTGAACATTTTATTTTTGACAGATTATGCATTAAACACACTGTAAAAGCATTGTGTTTTCATTTATTTAATTTATGATTTATCTTTTATATTTTAAAGATCTGTAATTTCTAGATTTCTAAATTTTTATTAGTGGTAATTAAATTCAAAGTGGGCTTAGTATTACTTCGTAATACTGTACTTTTATGCAAAAGTTTTAACTTTAGCACCTTGATTTCACTTTTTAAACAAGGCAGCAAATAAACCTCAGTTTTCAATTTTAGTGAGCTGAAATTGTCTCAGTGTATGTTGGCAAAAAAGATGCAGGTGTTTCTGTGCATATGATTCCATTTCAGAATGATTTTGTGTGTAATTTAATTTATGAGATAACAATTGAACTGACAGTTTGAAAAGATAATACAAAAAATAAATAAATAATAAACAACGCCCACACAACACCAATCCAAAATGCAACAAAGTGATGTGCATTTTATAGAATTATGAAATATTAATGTCATATTTTAAGAGAAAAAGGTATCATCTTGTCAACGTTATCTGACAAATTGATTTTAATTGATTGATTACAATTAATTTGCTCTTAGCTGTCAATGGTGCAGAAAACGTTACCATCTTAATATTGTTGACAGGTTTAAAGGCCTCTAAAGATGGCTTGTCTATATAGGTGCAACAATACTGAATGTGAGCCAGGGAATATTACTATTAAAGGGGTCATATGCACTTTTTCAAGTCGATTGTACTGAAATATGTGTTGGCAGTGCCTGTACACAACCATCATATAATGATAAAAATCCATCCAGTGTTTTTGTTTTAATCTCCTTATATGTTTTCCCCTGCCTCAAATTCATGACCCGTTCGTTTTTGTGACGTCACATGGTTGGACGCCCCCCCCAGGATTGTTGATTGACAGCAGCGTTTCAACACATGCTAACCCTGAGCGAGCTGTCATCATAGTCCGCCATTGTTGATATGCTGAAGCAGAATGGCGTTTTAGCGATTGTGGTGTTCTGTTTTTGGGTGTAAAATCGAACACAGTCATTTTGATGTTCCTAAATCTGAACCGCTGAAGATCCAATGGCTGAGTTTTATTTTCGAAGGGAATATTCCCCACGAGCAACGACAATGCTTTCATGTTTGCACAAATTATTTCTCACCAGATTGCTCTATAAACGAGGATCACTATAAAGCTGGTTTTGCTAAGAAGCTGCTCCTGAAAAAAATCGGTACCCACAATTTATGTCTCTGCTGCACCTCCAGAAGAAGTGAGTGTAAAATTATATATTTTATCTTTGCAAATTGCTTGTACGCTTAACCATGAATGCGGCTAGGGTTTACACTCAGGGTACATTACGGCATGTTTTTGTATGTACGACGTTCTCAATATAATTCATAATCCCATGTTTATAATGAACAGCGCGTTATGTTTATTATGTTATTACAAACTGAGTATGTATACAACAGTAAACACATAGCGTTCGTACATCTCACTAAGTTACTCTATCCTGCCAGTAAACAAAGATAGATCGTAGTGACATTGTGTTAACCAACCATTCCAAAACGTCCTGTTCAAGCCTAAATTGTCAACTTACTTCTTTGCGGCCGTCTTCTTGTTCCAGGTCCAACTCCGGTTCAAAATAAGGTTGCACAGATGTGTCCTCAGAGACTCCCACTGCCATACTGTTGTTAAGGCATCACTCCACGTGCATTGTCAAAACTGCAGAACGGAAGGGCGGAGTCAGCGAAGCTCATTATCATTTAAAGGCATATGCACTAAATGTCATGCTGAAAAAAGAGCTGTTTTTGACCAGGTAAAATTAGTGTTTTCTAATACTAATGAGATTTTTTTTTTTTATTATTAAATTATATTACAAACTTTTCATTTAGACCCTAAAGAATCAAATTAACTTGTATTAAAATGGCATTATACTCTTTAATAATAGCATCCAAAGTGTGTGTGTGTGTGTGTGTGTGTGTGTGTGTGTGTGTGTGTGTGTGTGTGTGTTTAAATCATTTTCAGCACCCATAATTTTAAAATGCTGATTAAAAATTAGTATTACCATAGAGTGAATATCATACCTAAATATGAATGGTATACACATAAACAACATTAATTTCATCAACGTGAAGACTAACAATATGCCAAAGATGATAATATTTTATTCTGAGTGTGATTACTTGTATATAGCAGAGGGGGGCACCCAAGGTAACAATATGTAATGCCCAGTAGTTCCTGGTGATACAAAGAGCGTCCACAGGGGGGCGTCGCAGAGGTCAATCTCAGTGTCCACTAAGAGTTGCACAAACCACATACAGTAGTGAAGATGAGAGAGCACATAATGTGTCTTTAAAATCCAGAACTAGGAATCAGAGAACAGAGTTATGTTTGTTGACTGTAAAAGAACAATACATTTGTGCGTTAATATATTGATTAAATATTGAAGAGACAAATGTGGTATAGAATTAAATGAAAACAACGATATTCACTACTGTTTTGATGAACATTAAAACTATAACATTGCAAGTACAAAAATGACACTGGACACATGATTTGTAAGTTATTGCAGACTGCTGAACATTATACTGTTTATATTCCAGAAGTGTCCTAGATTTGAATGCAGTGCGTTTTAATGGAATTTCAAAAGCATTGCTCGAGGGAGAACCAAAACACTCAATTGTGGAGTGGGACTAAATGTTATTTAATTCAATTATAAATATGCATATTTGCTGTGAGGGAATTACCATTAACCATGACACACCAACATTTAATGGCTAATAAAATAGCCTTCTATTAGCCTATATTGTTCAATTCATTATAATTATACATATAATCTAGCATTTTGGGCTGGAAAACAGCTGGAACAATATTTACTGTAACATTGAAGAATGAGGCTGCAGCAATTCACATTGAATACTCGAGTGTGTAGGCCTACTTTTAAAATATTCCGTGTGACAGGACTAAATGGGTTAAGTATACAGTGCAAATGAATGATTCTTCATTTAGGAACACTGTTTACTCTTCGCTTGTTAGCTCTTAGTAAATATACATTAAATCTTTAAAAAATATATTGTCGCAATAGAAATTTAATTTGGAAAGATTCTTTGTTATTAATATGATGTGAAATTATGGATTGTTTAATGAAATTATTCTGTTCTGATTTTAGCACTTTTATGTATTTACTTTAGAGGGAAAATTGTACTTTTCCAAATGTACTTTTCAACACTACCACAATTAAATTAAAGAGACACTATGAAAAAGTGAAGTTATTGTAATTACCCTTTTAAAACCATAATACAGAAAAAAAAATCATAAAGTGGGATACAAACCTTTGTCTTGTGTTGATAAAGGCAACAGCCCAACAGGAGCAGATAGGAGGAGTTTGCGTTGCATCATCATTAACCGCGTGACGTTGTCAATAACTCACAACTCAACTCAACGAGGAAAGTTAAATATTGAGAAGTGGGTATGGTGAGCTGAAACTTTGTAAATGAGATCAATCACTGCTTCATTCCGACAGCAGCTTTATCCACTGGCAAGGTGAGAGGCTCCTTCCAGCAAACAGCCAGATTCACCAGCACAGCTGAATGGCTTACAATTTCAAAACTCTTGGCTTTCCTTTGCTTGCGTAATTGGAAAATATCACGTTTGCATATGATGAGCTGCGTCGGTTCATGAGAACGGCTTTTAAATGTCCAGTGATAGAGACTCACATGTGACCCGCCTTGATCCCCTCCACGCGGAATGTGCTGAAGACATTGACGAGGAGAGGATGAGAACGGGTGAAGCTCCAGCCCCGCGCAGGCTCAGCCGCAGCCCGAAGTGCGCTCGCTGCAGGAATCACGGCGTCGTGTCGCGCCTCAAGGGCCACAAGCGCTTGTGTCGCTGGCGTGACTGTCAGTGCGCGAACTGTCTGCTGGTCGTAGAGAGACAGAGAGTGATGGCAGCACAAGTCGCCCTCCGGAGACAGCAGGCCACAGAGGTTGGTTCGCTGAGCAGGGTAGTTTAAATCTTTCTGTGTGCTCCGGTGGAACTAAAAATGTTGTTATTTGCAAACAAAGTGACAGTGTTTTGTTGAATCATTGAGCATCTGGGTACTTGCCTTGTAGACCTGAACTTCAAACTTTTTAGCAAGCCTATAGGCTACTACAAATTATAGGTTATATAGCATACAGTATATAACAAGTATTTCATTTATTAGAATTTTATGTATATATTATTTTAAATTACAATTATGTATATATCGAGTCATATTTAAATTATATACTAATACATATAATTATGTATTAATGCGTAATCATGTTTCTACAAAAGAAACAAAAGATATGTCTGTTACATAGAAGTTACTTATAAGAAAATACTGTGGCAATATCATGGTGTACTGGTATTACATGGTAGTACCATGATGGTACCATTATACATAAAATGAAACTGAATTATACTGTTCATTTACAGTACAGTGGTATTTACAAAATACTTTAAAACACTTCAAGGAATACCCTGGTACTTCAAACTATTGTATGGTAATTCTGATCTTGTTGAACTGTGACATAATATCTCCAAATGCAAAAATGCTTTACAGCGATTTTCAAAAGATACTATTGTTACAAAATAAAGTTTTATCTTTATCAATTTGTCACATAATGATTGAGAGCAAGCAACATGAATGTATTGCATTTGAGTAGTAATTCATATGCAGTTATTTAAAAGTTTTTTTTTTTTTTTTTTTGAAAAACAAGACATCCCCTGGAGTCTTTATCTATCCAATGAATTAATGCTGTGTTGTACATTCTCTTTGACAGGGCAAAAAAGGTAAAAAAAATACCTCTGTTCTCCGACGCACAGCTTACCAGCGCTACACGAGGACACCTAGTCTCCTGGCAAAGAGTATTCTAGAGGGTAAGCCTTAATTAACGCACATCTCATTAACACAATTGCACCCTGAAAGGCGACATCGGGAGAAACTGGATTAGTTCACCCGTTATGCTACAGAAGACTCTGTTGGGAATAAATCTGTTTATGTTTATGTAAGGTAATTAAAATTATGCAAATGGAGAGAGGAATTAAAAAAAATGCCTCATATAACTGCTTTGGAGTTTGAGTTTCCCTGATGTGTTTCTCACTGTCAACATTAAGGTCAAAGTGATTTTATTGTTATAATAAATTTGAATACACTTAATGTGTTTTTGTTCAGTGAGAGTATTTAAAGAAGTTCTACTTTTTACTTGATAACTTGATATGTCTATGATATGTATTTTTAATTCATTCATATGATTTGTACACAATATTTCACAGTAAATGCATTTGAGCAGTGGTGCTCAAATGTGTCAGAACAAAAAAAATAATGGTCAGCACAGAGAACTAACCATATAATCATACATAGTTAAGATTGTACAAAATGGCATAGCACTTATCATGCTTTCTATTTATTGTTGACATCAATAGCTCTGCTTTTTCTTTTAAAAGAAAACCGGAAGAAGTAACAGTAAAGACATTTATAGTCACAAAAGATTTGTATTTCAAATTATTAATACAAACTATTAATCAAATAATTCAGAAAAAAATGCATCACTGTTTCCCAAAAATATTAAGCAGCACAGCTGTTTTCAACATTGATAATAATAAGAAAATATGCTTGTGCACCAAATCAATATATTATGATTTCTGAAGGATCATGTGACACTGAAGACATGGAGTAACTCAGCTTTGCCGTCACAGCGATAAATTATATTTTAAAATCTATTAAATAGAAACAGTTATTTTATATTGTAATAATATTTCAATGTTTCATCAAAGTATCTCAGTATATATATATATATATATATATATATATGTAAAACAGTTTAATCTGCTAGACTCTTCTAAAATGTATAGATTTAAATGTGACTCTTGATCGTCCGTCACACTGTAGGCTACAAGCCCCCTGTGCTGGAGGACTGGCCAAAGAGACTCAACCAACCCCCAGTTAGTGTTCGGATGAGGAAGAGGAGAGCGTTTGCTGATAAAGAGCTGGAGACTGTGATGCTGGAAAGAGAGCTGAGGCAAAGAGAGATGGAAGAGTTGCCTGCGCTCCTCCTCCAGGCTGTGGTGCCCTCCGTTCCCTCTCCCTATTTTTTCCCACTGTCAGACCCAATCATGCCCACGTACATGCCTGTGTCTAAAAGCGGCCCACCTTTGACTGACTGTGATCTCCCTTTCCGTCAGCAAGTGCTTAAATCCAAGACTCTGGACTGCAGCACAGACACACTGACAGACAGCATCTCTCTAAGAGTGTGTGAGAACTGGGATATTTTCAGTACGATTCAGCCTTACAGCACAAGCCCAGGTGTCAACATATTTAAAAACATGCCGGACAGCGGGTTTTCTGATATGTCTGTCAAACCAAAAATTGTAGTTGCTGACATAATGTCAAAGCAAGACATCCCTCCCTCAGTGAATATGGCAAACATGCTGGTACAAGCTAAATCACCACACAAATGCTGCAGGTCATTGGGACACGTGGACTCTGTGGAGGGTGCAAATAAAGACCCCATCAAAAAAACAGTAACACGACCATTACCCTTTTCTGTAGAGGCATTGCTCATGAGATGATGAGAATCATTTTTTCCAAAGCTGACACTTTACTGTAAAGTTCAGTTTGTTAACCTAGGAATCATGAACTAACAATAGCATTTATTAATCTTGCTTACTATAATTTGTAGCTACTACAATTTTGTATACATTTTATGTTCTATATTAAATTAACATTACCTTCTAGGTACAGTATTTGTAAATTTGTTGAATGTCAATTTTCCAATGACAAGCTACATTTTTCATCTAGTAACAGGGTAGAGTGGCAAAATGCTACATAACTTTTCAGCACATTTTGTTACACATCACATTTATACTGTATCAAGTAAGACGAGGAAATAATCAAACTCATTCGCGTTCTCTCTCTCTCTCTCTCTCTTTCTTTCTCAAGGTTGAGAAGTCTGATTTATTTGAGTTAATTGATAAACCTGTTCATAAATGATATGCAGTTTTATCCATTCTTGCACAGAAGTGCATTATGTCTTCAAACCCGTTGCATTTAGCGTCATTTATTATACAAAGCTGAACTTTTAGGTTAAAGGAATCAATATAAGTTACTGGGATGAATCAAAATCCTTCTACTATTAAACTTGACTGCTTAATATGCCAGATTAATAGGCCTACTCTCATTGTAATGATAAATTATATAATCTAATAGAGTTTTTTATTTTTTTATTGCCACCCTAAAATAGCCTATAAGTGATCAATTGACTTAACTTAAAAAAGTGAGGAAACCCATTGCCTTAAAATTCTTAAGTAAATAAACGTCATAAATAAAAGTTCACACAACTTAATTACTTCAATTACGCATTAAGTTTATTACTTAAAAATGTTAAGATAAAGAGTTTCTTCACTTTTTTTTAAGTTCAGTCAACTGATCACTTATTACAGTGGAAGTAGCCATACTAGTGGTTTAACTACTTTAAATTGAGTATCTTGCAGCTTGGCACACAAGTTTCAGAGTAGCTTCCCCAACACTGCTCTGGAAAGCTAAATAATCTTGTTTAATAAAACTATTTGAAACATATTTGATTTATTTATTACCAAAAACGTTTTATAATCCTGTTTAATAATGTGAAATTGTTACAGAGTATATTGTAGAATATATTCATGCTTATTACTAACCTTTATACTTTATACTCTCTTTTTCCAGTTCTCTACATTAAAATATTTAGTAAATTGTATGCTGTAAGAAAAACAATGCGATTTTCTTTCTTGTGAATTAAAATAGTCATGATTAGTCCTATTTAAAAACATTTTTTTTAAAAATCATATTTTTAAATTCCAAACATGAAAGTCTGATGTTAACTCAGAGGTGGCGGAGGATCAAATGAAAGAGTACTTAAAAAAAGATTAGTTTCTCTCTCTTTCTCTTCCTTTAATGTGAATTAATGATAGTTTATACAGTGGTTGGATTGAAGTGATGCCTGCACATCTGTGTATTTAAGTAACACAGGCTCCCACAAAGGCGCTTTGAACTGTTTCTGCGGTGTTCATAAAATATTTTTAATTTAAAAAAAAAATTACAATGAAAAGAACTCTCAGACAGAACCAACTCAAAGTGTAAAACTAAACGTGCGAGCAAAAAGACACGTGCCTGAAGGTTCAGAGGTAGAACAACTCTAATATGAGCTCAGGAGAACAAATTATTTAGTATACCCCCCCCCCCCCCCCCACTCCCCTTTACTTTCTTCATCTTAATCAGGATGTTCATAAGACTTATTTTCCTTTCAGTTCTCTATAGGCAAGTACATGCACTGGCTTAGCAAGATTGTGCAATATTTTTGAGAGTGTATCGCTATCCCGTAGACTGGGTTGAACTCGATATAAAACAAACGATATAAATCCTCTCTTTTATATCCTTTCTTTATTTTCCATTTCTGTTTTTGAGATATGGAAGCCTGATAGTTTTGACAACTCTGGACCATGTGGCGTCAACTTGTGATGGCATCATGCTCAATACTGTGTCTGTCTCTATATCTCAGCACATCTTCCAGTGAAGATAGGGGCTTTACATTAAGAGCCTTCCTGAGGAACCGTAGGCTGAGGGGGAAATCTCAGCACTCTTGTGGTCCACTTAAAAAAAAAAAAAAAAAAAAAAAAAAAACCTGATGTGCAGAAAAGCATTAGCATTTTCAAACGATAATCATGATCTATACTACAAGCCTCAGTTACTAGAAAACAGTGAGAAGCAATGGAGAGTACAAAACAATGCCATATTAATATTTTTTTAAAAAATATTTGCATACTCCCTAAATCATAATACATAATACGTTACTGCTGTTAAAAAATTTGAAATCGATAATAATTTTTCAATGTTTTTTAAAAGAATTCTCTTATGCTTACCAAGGCTACATTTACTTGATCAAAAATACAGTAAAAACAGTATAATATTGTTAAATATTATTACAATTGAAAAAACTGTTTTTGATTTGAATATATTTTAAAACGTAATTTATTTCTGGATTGAAAAACTACATTTTCAGCAGCCCTATACTCCAGTCTTTAGTATCCATGACATGATTCTCATATGCTGATTTGGTGTTCAAGAAAAAGGTGTTTTTTTATGTTTTATGGGCACATTAGACATAATGATACTGAAAAAATTATATATTCTGTCTCCTAAACCAGAAAACATTTCTGCATTTTTATAGATTTCGAAAAAACATGATTATGATTTAAATGTTTTCATTGTGGGGACCAACAAATCTCCCTATAAGAACAAGGATTTTGGATATTGCCAACTTAGTTTTGTCCCCATTGGGTATACCTGAACCATACACACACACGCAGACCCCAGAAACATAAATTTTGGGCATGTCATTATTTGAGGAGAATCCACTTGTGGTATTGCTTGCAAGTAGACTCCACATTACAGTTTAACAATGGACACAATTGTTATTCTAAGGCAGCACCCCAAACCCTTTTCATTTTAGGTTTATTTATTCTCACAGTCTGCCCTACCATGAAGTCACCCAAACTTGTTTGTGTAATCTATATATCAGCATATTCTTTCTCCCGACATGGTATCAACAACATTTAGTATCAAGGTCCAAGAGGGCCGCTTTGATCCTGCTGCCAGCTCCCAACTCAAGCAGAATTTGCCAGATTGAGACCCTGCACTTGGCATGCATAACCCTGAAAAACCCCTGCATGCCCCACTGCTCTTGGGTTACACGGCTCCCCTCTTCCTCCAAACAGGGGGTGTCTCTTTCTGAGTGGGTGGGCTGGCCCTCTGCCGCTCACCTGCTGCGTCCAATAAAAAACTCTCTTGTGTCATGTGTCTTTGGCCTTGGGATAAACAGACAGTTTCCACAAGGCAGAGAACCTCTACAGACTTGATTTCTAAGTATTTGTTGTGGGTAACTATGAAGGAGCCAGTGCCAAAAAGCTGTGTGTTCAACACAGTTTTAATATATTTAAAAGTGTCTAATATATTTTCTCAGTTTTCGTAAAAAAAAAAAACCATTGGCTAAGACATTGTTTTCAGCATGGAGGGATCTGCAAAAGTACCTAAGCACTATCAAAATTCCTCACAACTTGGGATATGCATTTAATAATGCACAAAATACTGAATATTTCAAACTGTTCCAGCTTGTGTGAAAATCTGTTTAGCTTTTTTCTCAGGTCTTTGCGGTCACAAATGCAGAAGCAACAGATTTAGAGAGGATCTTTTTACACTATATTCTGACTATTTAGGTGAAAACAGAATTTCTGTAAACCTGTTAGAAGTTGTTTTGCAGAATAAGCGATCTGCCAGCAACACGATACAAACTGATTCATCAACAAGAAAATCTGAGCTCTCTTTTACAGTCTAAATGTTGTCTCTGTAAATTTAAAAACCAATCTCTCAGCCAGCACATACACATATGTTCAGACATACTTTTTTTTAAAAAGAGCCCAACTGTGGGATTGAAATTTTACACACTTAAAACATTACTGTTGGGTGAAAAGGGTTTCTCCACTTCCATCATAGGAGTCATGTCCCCTAAAGTGAGACTCTTGCCTTGTGGCATTCGTCTGGAGCCAACACCGAACCTGTGCTGACTGCAGCAGCTGTGTAGCTATACTGTTACATTCTCCTGGGCCGCCTAATTCCTAAAGTCCACCTTTCCAATTTAACACAAAGCACAGACTTTCTTGAATGTTAAATCTCCAGAGCCATTACTCTGCATGATTCAATATGCTCTGCCCATTAGTCTTCATTCATACTCAGCAAACTCTTCAGGTTCAAACTATTTGTCATTCATTGAGAAATGTGGACTCGTAGAAGTAGAGATTAGAAATTCTATAAACACTGGAAGACTTATAAAAAAGGATTATAGAGCTGAAACTGTAAAAGTTTGGCGACAAATAAAAACTGCTGTCACCTTGTGGGTTTTGTGTCTTGTTCCTTGTTCTTATCGGTCTTGTGATTCCCTGATTGTCATGTGATCCTGCCATGTGTCTTTTCTTTTGTTAATCATCTGATCGTTGTTCACAGGTGTTCCTTGTCACTTTGCTGCTTGTATCTGAAGGCTAGAAGAGTTTGGTTCGTTTAGTCAGTATACATCAATAAGATGCTATTTTTTGTGATAAGGCCTTTTTCCAAAGGATAAGGACTCAGGCTTTAATGTGGTAAACCAACGCCATCATTACTGGAATGGTAAATGATAAATGGACTGCATTTATATAGTGCTTTCACAGACTCAATGGCCACCAAAGCGCTTTACATTTACCTCACATTCACCCATTCACACATTCATTCATACACCGACGGCGGTGTCGGCCATGCAAGGTGCCATCCAGTTCGTCATGGACACTTCGACACTTGGATTGAACCACCAACCTGGTTTGTAGACAACCTACATGAACCACTGAGCCACATGCCACCCCTATTGTTCTTTGTGACCAACACAGTCTCATCCCAAAAAGTCATATAACTGACGTCTTGGGACATCTTTTGACCATATGTCAATATCCGCCTTTTTAGGGCCCCCTTAAACGTCGGTAGATGGCGATCCCGGGCCGTTATACAACTGACGCTTTACCTTTAACGTCAGTTAGGTGACGGGTTAGGTTTAGGTTTAGGTCTGGGGTAGAGTTAGGATCCCATAACCTCATCTACCGACGTTTAAGGGGGCCCTAAAAAGGCGAATATTGACGTATGGTCAAAAGACGTCCCAAAACGTCAGTTATATGACGTCTTGGGATGAGACCGAGTTGTTGTGACTGTGTATACCAGTGCTGAAGAAGCCTCTGGAAATGAAATTTAGATATAGTAAAGGATTTCATTTCCAACAAGTGCAGTAAGACCAATCACAACAGAATGGGCCATCTGACCAATCAGAGCAGAGATTGGCTCTCATGAAGGAGGGGTTTAGAGACAGTCAATCCTTTACCAAACAATTTTTAGACACTTGTGTGTCTAGAACAATTTTTAGTGATGCTGCAATGTTTATTATGAAATACTTAAAATGTTTTATTGACCTTGAATGTATGTAAACTTATTACAGGAGACCTCCAAAACAAAATTAGGAACCTTAAATAAATTAGCTAAAGGGCATTTTAATACAATATTGTGGTAATTACAAGGAAAATAAATTAATGCTGTCATTATTCACTTACCTCGTGTCATTCCCAACCTATGTGACTTCAGTGATTTCATACAATGGAACGCCTTTCCATAAAAAAAGGAAAAGAATGAGTTGGGGTATGTAACATAAGACTATTATAAAAGTGCTCTGTATAACCATTTTATAGTGCTATTTTTTACTTTGGAACTAACTTACCACTCACCTTTTTTTTTTTACCTAAAGCTAGAAAGTCATAAAGCTTTAGAATGATATATTGTAAATAAGAACAGAATTTTCATTTTGGGAAGAACTATATGAGATATACATGGGTTTTTATCAACGTGATCTCATGAGAATAGGTATGTATGTGTACGTAAAGTGTCGTTCTATCATACGTATATATAATTACGTTTTATATGCGCAGAAACGTATAATACTGACGTATTTACAGTACTAAAACGTAAAATATTTACGTATTGATAGCACAAAAACGTAATTTATTTACGTATGAACAAATCCACCGACGTACACATTGTACGTATCACAATTTATGCATATTAATATCGTAGCATTATGTTTTGACTCTATTGCATCCCACTGTCTTATTAATGAAGTTTTCAGTCGCATTATTGATATAATACTCATAAATATTAACATTTTGCTCGTTTCGCCTGCATGGTGTTAAACAATACACTATAAAACCTTAAAAAATACATTCTTTAACGTTAACTCGTTCAACCATTTTGTAATAGTTTATTTACCTTGAGACACATAAAGCGTTTTCTCCTATAAAACACAACAAAAATTCACAAAAGACATCAATTTTAATAGTTTGATGTAATCCAAATCTTTAGAATCCATAGTTGTTTGCAAGAAACAACTCCTAATTCAGCGATTTCAGCCTCTTATCCAGTCGTGACTCGTGATCTCCATTCTCAGCAGCGACCGTAACGTTACAAGTCAAACCCCGCGCTGGTGATGAATTCAAATTCAAATATTGCGCCCATACGTCATCTTTTACGGCAGCGATATCAAACGTTCATTGGCTCTTCCCTGCTTCGTCACAGTTTGCGACATGAAGGACTGTAGACGGTTGGTTAGTTTAGTTCATTTGAATTTTGAAATGGAGAAGCGCGAACCAACCGAAGCCGGATTAACATTTTCATTAGTAATTTAATTTCTGCTCTGTACTTCATACAAAACTATTACAATACTGCCAGAGAGAAGACTGCGACTGCAACGCTTCATCATGTGAACGGCTTTTGGTATCGGTTTTGACATTTTCGCAATAAATAAATTATTGTGATTATACTTGTCTGTTAGTTATGTTTTTCTTCATAATTGTAGTTTTTTACGTAGTTTTAAGGAATTGTTATGGTAGGTTTAGGGGTAGGAGTAGGTGGCTCAAAATATATTTTAATGCTATATTGTTAATAAAACTGCCCTTTCCCAACACCTGTCTGTTACGTTTTATCCTTTTTTATATTAAGTATAAAATGGGTATGTTTAGGTTTGGGATTAGGGTTACGGGATCTTACATTTATCTATAAAATAGTAAAAAGGGAAATTATCCAGATATCTTTATGATATAGAATATACGTAAATAGTTTACGTTTTGTAGCTGTAAAAACGTAATAATGTTACGTTTAAATGTTGCAGATACGTCTATATTATACGTTTCAGCATCTATGCAAACGTACTAAAAAGTACGTTTTCTATCTTTGCAAAAACGTAAAATAGCTACGTATTAACAATGAGACCAGGCTGGTTTTTATTGGTACATTTCTGCAGTCAATTGAATTGGTATAAAGTTATTTCTGAAATTATTTTTTATTGTTTTTGGTTTTAATTTAGCTTTCTTTCTTAATCATGTATATTGTTCTGAACAATATTTTTGGACACTTCTATAGGCTCGCGGAGTATCCATGTTCTTGTTAAGCGTTTTAGCATATAATTCTTATTCCAGTTTCAGCTGCTCTCCCTCGGGTATGCGATGGACACCTTGCATGGACGCCTTGGGAGTTTAATGCGTTATAAAGTAATATACAGATGAAAACAACTGTGATCCCATTCCCAACCATGTGAAACCATTAACACAGTATTTACCCTCCTTATTTCTGGTTGGCCTTTAAGCACATTTCCAAACCACTGGATGGCCATAATACCCAAGAACCCAAGAAAGCCAATCCACCCCTGCGTATTATGTGGTCACTGCACCATAAAAATGGCATTCAGAAGTATTGGCACCTACTTATGTATGATTAATTGCACTAGCATCGGACTCCACTGGAGGAGAGGAAGGGTTATCTACACATAAACCTTTACTGATGATGCTGGGTAAAAAATGTGGGCAGCAGAAGGATGTGGGAGGTTGAGAAATGACAGCGGCTTGGCAGAAAGAAAGAGTGAGAAAACCAAGAGGCAGTTAGAGCAAAGACAGGACATGTGGAGAGAGAGACAGCAAGAGAGGCAGCAACAGACAGACTGAGAAGGCACCAGATGGATAGAAAGACAGTGAGAGAGAAAGAGACTGTGTTGAGTTGGCAGAATGAAGGAGTGGAGAGATGGTGTGATAAAGCAGAGAAACCCTGTATTCACTGCAGCTGTACAGATGGCTCACCTGCCAAGAACAACACCATGTTTAAGGGCTATTTATTCTAACTGGATTACTATTACAGACACCACAATCCATGCTGTGAATTCTGAGAGTAACGGAAACCGCAGGGTGGATTAAGGGATGCAATTCATTCTAATAGTTCTGGATATATATTGCAATCATATGGCAAGTCTGGTGTTTACTGCATACAGTTATGGAACGTAATCACACCTTTTATTTGTCTATTTATATAAATCCATCAAAAGAATATGAAGAGTTCAGATGCAAAAGCCTCTAAGTGCCATTTTAAATTTTCTTCTAAAATGATCATTTTTATCAAGCTTGTATATTTAAGTTCAGTAATTTCACTTAAATGGCAATGAAGATTACCTATTAATTGTCATTTAAGTGAAATTACTGAACTTAAATATACAAGTTTGATAAAAATGATCATTTTAGAAGAAAATTTCAAATGGCATTTAGAGGCTGCAAAAAAAAATTTAATGCAGATATATAAATTCTTAAATCTTAAAATTAAAGGCACTAAGCCTTCATCTAATCTCAAATTTCAAAAGATCGTCTTGCCACCTATCAAAAGTCAGTCAATTTCTCCCTTGATCTCTCCTTCTAGTAATCTTACTAGTTTTAAACCAGTGTCTCGATCTCAATTAAGAGCATTACTATCTAAAATGAAATTTACATACTGTCAATCTGATGTACAGTACTGCCTAGCCATTTGCTTAGAGAGGTCTCAGACACTATTAGCCCTGCACTTTTAACTAACAGTTCTTTGTCTAGTGGGGTTTTTCCTGAGTCTTTTAAACATGCTTCTGTACAGCCTCTGCTATATCGAGTCGTTTACTTCACCTACTGCACCAGTCCCTTATGGTGTTCCCCAGGGTTCTATTCTTGGCCCTTTGTTGTTTTCACTCTTTATGCTTCCCTTGGGTTCCATTCTCCAGAAATATAGCATAAACTATCACTGCTATGCCGATGACCAACAACTTTACCTTCCAATCAAATTTGAAAACGATCTCTCTATACAACTCCTTCTCTCTTGTCTTGATGAAGTGAAAACTTGGAAGGCTAACAATTTCCTGCAGTTAAACACCAAAAATCTGAGGTACTTTTGCTAGGCCCAGCTGCACTCAATAGGTGGTTTGCAGTCACGTGATTGTGTTGGCGTGCGGAATGCAGATGGAGGGCAAGGAGTGAAGAGCGCAATGGACGAGATGGAGGAAAATCCGTACTGTACTACTTTAGACGCTATTACAAGAGAAATATATAAACAGAAAATTGAAACATGTTGGACGTGATCCTTATGTTATGAAGAGGACCGATTTTCAACTGAATTGAGAGATTTGCCTGCCATCGAGGCAGTGGCGTGACGTCACGTGAAAACAAGCTATACAACTCTGACAAGTAGGATAGGCTCCCTTAGCCTCCCTTAAAGGGATACTCCACCGTTGTTTCATATTAAATGTTATTCACTTAACTAAGACAAGTTGATACATACCTCTCTCGTCTCAGTGCGTGCACTCAATTGCTCTGGCACACGAGACACTTTGATAGCCCCGTTCATTCAATATGGGCCAAGCAGAGAAGTGACCAAACACCTCCACGTTTTTCCTATTTAAATACAGTTATACGAGTAGTGTAACTCGACCTAAGCTGGTAACACAATATATGCGCAGAGTCGAAGTGCTCCCTAGCACTTGTTGTGGTATTCCGCCATACAATATAGTTCACATGCTTAGAAAAGCGCAATGTTTTATTTTGTCTCACCGGTGTTTGGTCGCTTCTCTGCTTGGCCCATATTGAATGATCTGGGCTAAGTTAAGTGCGATCAAAGTGTCTCGTGCGCCAGAGCGATTGAGGTATGCATCAACTCGTCTTAGTTAAGGGAATAACATAGTTTAATATGAAAAAAAAAATGGTGGAGTATCCCTTTAAAACCCAGTGTAAAAAAATCTAGGGGTTCGTTTTGATCCTTTACTACAATTTGACAAACAGCTGAAAAGGCCTGTAAAGAGCTTCTTTCACCTCAGATCTGTTGCGAAGGTAAAAGATTTTCTTTCTCAAAAAGATCTTGAAATTGTCATTGATGCACTAATCTCTTCTAGACTGGACTACAGTAATTCTCTGTATGTCGGTCTTCCTCAGATTGCTAATGCTAACAGGAACAAAAAAAAAAAACGGGATCATATCACTCCTGTTCTTGATTCACTGCACTGGCTCCCTGTAAATTGTGGCTGGCTCCCTGGCTCCCTGTCTGATTTCAAGGTTCTTCTTTTTGTATATAAGGCCATACAAAAATCAGCCCCAGATTATATCTGTGAACTTATCCAGCAATATACAACCTCTAGGTCATTAAGATCCTGTAACCAGCTTATTTTATCAGTCCCTCGTTCACGTTGCAAATCCAAAGGTGATAGAGCTTTCGCGGTTGTTTCAGCTAAACTTTGGAATAGCTAATCTTTTAATTAAATATCAGGGCCTCTCCATCGCTCAACGTTTTTACATCTAGTTTAAAGACTTATTTTTATATTCTTGCATTTGAGTGATGCTGTCTAGTTACACCATGTATTTGTGTGTAGAAATGTTTTCTTAATAGTCTATTACAGGCCATTCTCACCCCCAAGGCGTCACTTAACTGACGCCTTGGGAAGCATTTGACCATGCTTCAATATCTGACGCTTTAGGCGCCCTTTAGCGCCAGTTAGATGACGCCATAGGATCGCGTGTACCCTACCCCCACCCCACACCTAAACCTAACCGCGTCCTCTAACTGACGCTTACCTTTAGATGACGCCGATGGCGCCTAAAACGTCAAATATTGAAGCATGGTCAAAGGTGACGCCTTGGGGTGAGATGCGTTGTCTATTATTATTAGTTTTTCTCTATTAACTTATTTGACCATCTGTAAAGCACTTTGGATCAACAAATGTTGTGCTTATGTAGTGCTCTATAAATAAATTGACGTGACTTGACTAAGCGAAGACATCAGCAGGTTTGGGAAGAAAAAAAAACATACCAGAATGTATTAAATTATATTTCATACTAAGTATACTACAAAACCATTAACATATTTATTGAGACTTGAGGAGGACTAATAAAAATACAAATCACTTTCCACTACTAATGGAAATATCAGCAAAAATAAATAAATAAATATGCTGCAGATGCAAATAAACTAAAACATGACTTATTGACTGCAGAAATCTTACCAGTTTAATATCTGTTTAATTTATACGACTGACAAATATGCATCTCATTATGTTTATTAGTTTATTTTGAAACTGTGTTTTTAATCCAAATGGATGGAAAATTTATATGTAATTCAAACACATAAATATTCAATTTAGGTCTAAATACTTATTGAGTGTACCTTGTAGGCTCAATCTCAAACCACCAGGTAATCTGTCTCAAATGTGTCTTGGAGGGAATTTAAATTTGGTTGTTTTATGATGGACAGCTGATTTGTAAAAATGCGTGCAGTGGCCAAGTCCTGTAAATACCCTTTATTTGAATAAGTCAAACTTTCCTACTACATACCAATCATTCAAAAACACTCTAAATACCTTAACTGTGTCAAACCACTGAAAACTAGTTTGAAAGCATATGCTCTGCCAGAACTGGTTCATGAGATAATAATGAAAAAATGGAGTCAAAACAGAGAGTCTCTTTATATGAATCGGCCTTCGAGTCAATATTGCTTTTTCCTCTGCAGCTCACGCACTAGCTTCCATTACTAGCTAACATTTGGCCTGGAGCTTTTCACCTGTATCTCGTACCTCAGGCTATACTCACCAACCTCACCCCTAACATTTGTTACGACTGTGGCTTCCTCTCCCCCCAGGCTGTTGATGGCTTCTACCCCAGCAGAACATTTTGCCTGTAACACAAACCCTTCTGTCTCGTGTTTTTACTTCAAACAAAGCTATTAATCACCTTAATCGCCCTCAATTAACCTGTGGCACCAGATGCTCTCGGCACGTCAAACCCTGAACTGTTCCAGCCAGCCAAATAGAACATAAATCAACGAGTGGAGCAATTTGCACCAGCAATTCCACATAATGTTTGCGGAAGCTGGATAACAAAACATTTACAACATGGAAACAGGCACCTGGGGGACGGTCTATTTGCCACAAGGGAAGGTGATGAAATGAATAGAGAGGGAATGGCAGAAATGAGATGAGAGTGTTCTCTGAGTTGGGATAGGAAAAATGTTGCCCTCCCTGTCCCTAGTGGCACATGGAAGTTTACTGTGCTCCTAGCAGCTCTGACCGACACAACTTTACCAGGTTTCACGCACTGGGGTACTGCCAAATGTTTGAAATCTTAGACCAAAGTACGTGCTTTGAACATGTTCTTACACATGGGTCTATCTTGTTTCACCGTTACGAAGCCCAAAACATTCTGGTCATGACTGGATTGTTGACAGGTGGGACAAGGCATGCTCTTATCTATGGTGAAAGAATTGATGCCATTGTGACATTTATGACACTGTATCTGATTTCAATAAGGAAAAAAAAAATATTAAGAACAAACCTATGCATTTTAATATGCATCAATTGGATTATGCTGTCAATAATAGCAAAAGAATCAAATAACTGTCAGAACTGAATATGTGTCTCAATTACAAAGTAATATCATTTAAAAGTGAAAAGGTCGCCATAGAAACACACTGAGGAAATGTTTCTCTTTAACCATTGAGGAAATCTCCTCTCTTGACCTTTGTGTGCTGACAGATCTGTGTGAGAAGAACTTGAGTGCAGCCAAAACCTGTTTCTTGGATGGATCAGTTCCACACAAATAAGCTTGTTTGTCTTTCAGGAATTTTATCTTTCAGTCAAAATGTCATTATTGGTGCTAACAAGCATTCAGGTAGCCTACTGTATAAGACAAAATGATTTTAGGATGTACACTGCATATTTATGTGATTTGTTGCATGATTTTTTTTTGTATATGTATATAGCCTATATATTTGCAAAAGTCACTGGAACACAAAAATCTCCCATACATATTTATTTTGAGTAATGGCTGCTGATAATTCAGCTTTGCCATCACATGAATAAATGACATTTGAAAATATATTTAAATATACAAAAGTTATACAGTTTTATGATAATACTTTCTTTTTCATCTTTACTCAAAATGAATGCACACTTGGTAACACTTTGAACGAAAAAAATGTTTCTGACCCACAATATATACAGTAATTAAAGGTAATTCATGATGATTATTATTTGATTTGACCTCATTTTAGAGCCATTTTTTTAGTTTATTTTTTTTTATGTTAAATAACCGTTAAGAAGAAAAAAAAGACTACACTGAAATAATTCCTCCAAAATTAGACATGTTGATCAAGATTAAATTATTGTATTATATTACAAAGTACAAGAAATAAATTATTTTTAGCTACTAAAAAATTCTGACAGCATTCCAGGGATGCATGTAATGACCAGATTTAATTCTACTTGGTTCATTTTGAAAACGTTTTACATTTACTTTGAAATCCCTAAAAAAAAAAAATACCTGAACTAAAAAAAAGAAAGACACAAAAAAAACCTATGGTTAAAAACTAACCCTAAATTCAAATTACATATAGATTTTTTAAATAGTAATTTAATTTAATTTATTTTAAGAGAATATGAGAAATAAATTGACAAAGCAAGTGGACGTGGAAATCTCACAGTGGCAAAAGTCCTATTGTTGGCTAAATCTTGGATTCACATACTGTGGGTTCCAGGCCTTGATGTGACCATGTAGCAGGGCTTAGCTGCTATAAAATAAGACCAAGCCCACTTGATATGCCTCTTCAGCGCATTGAGTAAGGTTCAACGTCTCATTTCCCCAATGTAGCAACCACCCTCTGACCAGGCAGTGAACCAGTACAAATCTGCCATGCATGGTATACTGATAAGAGTATGGTGTGTCATGAGCCTATCAGTTGAGCTAAGGTGATCAATCAAAAATATGTTAACTGCATTTAAAAAAAAAATATTTTGAATGTGAATTATCTGTCTCTATTTTCTTACAGAGAGACAAAATAACTAATTTAAGCTGAATATCTTCAGGCATGAATTATGTGAATGCTTGCTCATTTAAATGTTTGCTCAAAACAATTTTTTTTTAAATATTTCCTTCAAATGTTTAGCCTTACTTCATTAACATTCAAAGAGATTAGCCTGTGGACAATGACTGCTTCCCTTATGAACACTTTTCCCAGTTAAGCTAATGGATGGTTTTTCATACACATTCATACAGCCTAAGCAGACATGTCATCATTTGATAGAGACCTTGAAGGTCTGACCACCATTATTTCTCCATCACTGGTTAAATAAGAATCCATCCATTCAGCTCTCACTCGGCAGGCTCTTAAACACTTAATCGTAATTTGTTTTGGTCATGACATTGTAAAAGCCTGGGAATAACCCGCAGCAGCCTGTATGCTCAACATGCCATCATCACTTACACAGAAAGAAAGAATAGGACAAAATTCTAGCAATCGCTAAAATATATTTTAGAGATATCTGAACAGCAAAATATGTCGATGATGAAATAATTCTTGTTTGTGTATCCCTTCTGGAAGTATTTGAAGTCCCTTTCATCTTTGGCATAGACTTGCACTCAATGTGCATATCAGATGTAAAAAAAAAAAAAAAAGACCAACATTTATTCAGGATGAAAATCAAGTCAAGAGATGGTTTCTAAAAAGAGTTTGATTGCCAGGATGCCCAAGAGAGAGGAAATGAAGTCTTAGAGAGCACAAACTCTTACACTTCTGTCAAATAGTGGTTTTATTTAAGTTATTTTCAGAGGCTTCACACAGGCCAGCATTCCACCGACAGTGGTTGAAAAACTGATGGTGTTCAACACTGCAGTGGCTTGGCCGAGCTATCTTTTTTATATGCATAATTATTTTGATTTCCATTTTGCACTTCTCATATGTTTACTTTTGACACCTAAGATGAGTTCAAGCGAGTGGTGAGGTGTTTATTTTTAGTTTCCCTTACAATGACTTGGGGGCAGGTTTAGTTCCTTGACCCCCATATACCATTAGATGTATTCAACAACTTTAATTTCCAAACGTAACACAATGCTTTACACAATATTTATCAAATTGCTATCATCAAGCATGATTACTAATCATAATGGATGAAATTGACAGATATTAAAGGAAAGTTCACCCAGAAATTAAAATTCTGTCACCCTCATGTCAGTCCAAACCCAATTCTTGTGAGGTTCATTTTCGTGCACTGTAAAAATGAATGCTCTTTATCTAATAAAAAAAAAAAATTGTGTCAACAGATAAGAAATATTATTAAATCAAATGAATTCATTAAAAAGTTAACCATTTAAAATGAGTAAAACATTTTTTTTTAAATTATGTTTAAGTCACCATTATAGTGTTCAGTGTTTGTTTTAGGTTTGTTTTAAAATGACGGTTTTCTCCTTCAGTGATTATGCTTGTTAACATCAGGTGTCTTCAGTGTAAAATACTTAATCTTTGACGTCTGTCTGTCATTCAGACATTTTTGTTTCATTTTTTGGTGTAAACTTTACTCATTTTAAATGGTTAACTTTTAAGGAATATTTTGATTAATTAATACTCAATTCTAATTTGTTCAATTTAATTAATAATATTGCATGTAATCTGTTGCCACAATTTTATTGATTAGATAATGCATATTCATTTTTACAGTGTGTCATGAGCTTCTGCAAGAAACAATTATGTTCTAACTCATCAGTACTGTGAGGGTAGTTGATATCCTTCACATTGCCCCCTGCCTGCCAAAATGCAGTTATAGTATCACACAATCACAGTTGCTGCTGTGTAATCAATATGGTTGACATACTAATACTCCATTGCCATGACAGTCTGTGGTGTGTGTGTGTGTGTGTGTGTATTCTATGCCTGCATTTATATATTTCTTTCTAGAGGTTTTGCCCTCAGGCTAGCATTTGGTTATTAACTTAAGCATTGAGAATGCCAATAACTCAAGACTTTTAATTTGATGATTTGGTACATTTTTTTAAATCAAAAACAACAGTATGAGATTGGAAATCAGAAAATCAAGCGGAAAATTGAAACAATTAAAAGTTATTGATTCCATTACCTTGTAAAACCGAGCCTGTGGCAAAAACACAACTGTACAAGTCATTTAATGGGATTGTTTGTTCCATATCACAGTGTTGGACTTAAATTAATCTTTGGCTTTGTTGATAAGTAGAATATTGTATGGACTCGTTCCTGACTGTTGGATATCAGACTCTCACAGATGGAATCTAATCTAGTGTTTCTCTATGCTTTACTCTGTGAGGGGGCCCTCGAGTGTTGATGACACCCTGATTGTCAGTATGCGTGTCAGGTTCGACGTCTACACACACACACACAAACAGAACTGAGCATTTGTCTCTGTTTCGTCATAGCTCCAGTCCAACCTTGACTGATGTGCGTCTTTGTTTGGAATACTAGATCTTTCCACCCGTTGATGTGTGCTGATGTTATCATTGTAAATCTCCCAAAGAGAAGAAAACCTCACATCTCCAGAGAATGAAAAGATATGTAACAATGGTTGTTTTAAACTTTCATTTGGTTCAGAGGAAACAGGCAAAAAAAAGTCATGATATCTGTTGAAGTGAAAAGATAGAAAAGTCTATGTAGGCCAAGTCATATTTTCTGTGTTCTGGACTAAGTTAAAATTCTATAAGAAAAATAACAATAACAGAAACAGCAATTGTAAACATAACAAACAAAGTATTAATCAATCCATTTAATCAATCAATCAATAAATTAATGAATCAATAACTAGCTCAATCGCTCTCAAACCTTAACATTCTCTAAACTGTAAGAGGAATTGTCACAACTGTTGTGTGAACGTGATTTCACCAAGTACCACATGTTCCTGGATCAACATCTTTGTTGATCCTGGATCAACTTTCCAATCAACCAATCAGATTTGAGGGACAAGTTTACAGTTTATGTCAAGTTTAGGCTTAGAACTTAAACATCTGACGTACTTAAACATCAGTGTTATTAACCTTTCATTACACTCTGATTTTACAGGAAGTTATGGGTAGGGTTAGGTTTAGGGGTATGGATTGGGTAAGGACTACATTTTGGGACAGGAATGTTGATCCAGGACCATGTGATCCAGGACCAGGACCTGGACCATCAGTCGTAAGTGTTAAGCGAAGACAATGACTCCCAGCACAGAACCCTGGGACAAGAACCAAGGCTTCCTCCACATAACTAGGACACGTAAGCCTCACTGCATGACCCTGAACATGCAAAAGGGGTTGTTCCTCGGGGAAAATCCTTTCATCCTGAGCCACCACTGCAAGGGTCTCATGTAAAACAGGCCAAAAGGTATCACGTTGGATTCTGCTGCCATCAGACCCCAGTCTCTGAAACGGTTTCACAGTGAGTGACTGATAGCTTTATTCTTTTCACAGCCGACAGGATGTACTCTATGCATTCAGATAAAAGAGATATGCCTGCATCAACATTAAGTCTCAAACCACGTGGTCCTCTGTCGTGGAGAAAGCACACTCATTTGGCGTTTATCCATAACCCCAACTCTTTCATCTTTCATGCCAGAATCAACCAATCGTCGATGTAGTTCAAGATGCTGTACCGGCAGGGAACAGGTGGGAACAACCAAACTGACCGGTCTGGGAACCTCCTCGGAGGGGGTGGTCATTCCAGGACCACTATGTCCTACGTTTGGACCCTGAGATACAGTATGTGCTTGCCAGAGACCGCTGCGCCCGAAACACACGAGGTGGCGGGGTTAGCATTACAGCCTCTAATGAGGTGTTAGAGACTTCGGGAGAGACTGCCCTCGTTGGCCTGACCGGACCTTTTCCCTACAGCCTTCTTGGAAATAATAATGGTCCTCAGATCCATCTTACCCCTTAAAGGCTGTGGTTGAGAGCACCAGTCCAAACCCCAGTCCTTTAGTGGGGGCTCGGGAGCAGATGCTCTGCTACTGTTCAGATATGTTTGGCAGAAGTTCCCACGCTAAAGATCTTCTGAAACCACCAGTCTCTCAAGACTGGTGTAGGTGTTACTTAAGCTACCAATTCATTGCCCTGGGATAAATTATTAAATAAAAACTTATTTAAACCAACGATTTAAACCACTTTACACCTCAGACCATATACTAATTTTTTTCTAAAATGATTTTCAGCCATGATAAACCACTTTAGAATTTTATTAACTTGCACTGAAACATGCATAATTTTTCTATTTAATGTGGCATGTTCCAAACTACTGACATATTGGGATTTTGTGCTCAGAAAGACACAATCTTCAGAAGACTATGTATAGCACTTTGACCAGCCTCTTTCATGCACATTAAAGTAAGTGTTGATTGGTTCCTCAGGGTGGCAGTGGAAAGGAACCTGGAGTGATGGCATAAGGCAGCTCTGTGTTTATAACTGCCAATTACTGTCTGAGAGACTGTAAAATTGCATCAGTCTGCACTCTGCACCATATACAGACCTGCAATCAGTATGAAACCATTTACAGTAGCTTTGTGATCTTATTGTGCCATACTGTCCTGCTTGGGCACTTAGATCTCCCAATCACTTGCTTTTAAATGTGTCACGATGTCGCTACAAATCAAAGTGTGATCGGACCTTTTCTGTGGCTGGGCCCAAGCTTTGGAATGCTCTAAAAATTGGACATTTTTAAATTGAAAACACATTTTTATTCTTTAGCTTTTGAAAACCTGTAATTTGTTGCTGTTTATTTATTTATTTTATAGTGTAGTCCTGCTATGCACTGTGCAGCACTTTGGATTAATTTTATTGTGTTAAAAGTGCTTTAAAGCTTGTTGTTGTTGTAGCTTTAGTTTGCCTTTGTGTGGAAACTAGCTGCACCTCGATTGGGAGTGAAAGATTTGTTAAAAAAGATGAGCAATGATTTTAATTAACTTACATTTGGCCAGTTATACTTCATCCATTTTTGCTCCGGTAAAAATAGTTCCAAACAAAGCCAGTGCATGTTATGTATCTAATAGCAACACGGTTGTTGTGTTTTGTTCCATCCTGCATGAATCAGGTTTTAAACGGACAATATGTATTTTTTTATGTATTTTATTATTTAAAATCAATATTTATATTCATAAACATGTCCTCAATGGTGTACAAATACCTCTGCCAATTATCTGACTAATCCTCATAAACAAAGAATTTATTATTTTTATATACATGGGACGGGTAGGTTTCACGGAGGCTTCCATGTAGTTCCGCCATCTTGAAAAACTATAATAGCAGAGAGGGACAAAAGTATAGGCCAACACGTTTCCACACCACGTTTTCGTTCAGGGCCAGCATAACTGAAAGCAGCAGAGCAGTGAGAGGCACTTGTCACTGCCTCCACAAGTTTAAAAGGCTGCATTGCAAATCCTCGTCGCCAGAAAAGTCCAAAATAGGTTATTACAATAATAAAAATACAAATTTTACCCCCATCTAGCAATGAAAAGGTATATGACCATCCAGTGAATATTAGTTTCTGTTCCTCTTAATTCCGATTTTGTTTTAACTCCTACCGTGGCCATTGTAGTCCAAGATTAAATTGTCTTCCAGTCCGACCTCGTCCATAATTGTTAACTCAAACGTAAACGCGAAAGGCGAAGCTTGAATTAACGGGTATGTCCCTCTTTGGCTAATGTACTTTCAAGATGGAGGGGCAGCATGGCGACCAACGTTAGAACGTCTTACCCGTATGTATTTTCAATGGTATATTATACACTCACGACAATACTGTATTACTTGAACGAAGTAAATATACATTAATGAGCACATATATTTTGAAAGAACTAAGTGTTTTCAGCTAAGAATAAACTAAAAGAGTTACACAGTGTAGCTTTAATGAATGGGTGGAGGGAATAATTCAATGACTCTCTTATGAGTATAATCCACTTGTTTCGTTCCTAAACTAATAAGTATTTTCAAACCAATTGGATGAATGAATGATTCAATAACTCAAAGACAGTCACTTGTCTCCATCTTCTACTGCCATTACAGTAATCTGCAGCCACTGATCATACAAAGACAGTCTTTTTTATTGAATAACAAGAAAGCCTATGAACACTATAACCATTAACATTTTTTTAACAAAGTAAAAAAAATGCATGGGGAATAAACAATATTACACAAAGACATGGAAACGAATACATGCCTGCACAATCTGAATTGCTTTCTGTGTTTTTAGGGCAACCTTGCATAATACACAAACCCTTAGCCTGTCTGGAACAAAAAGATAGATGGCTCAGCCTCCCTTGCTTCCACTGATGGACCAGGAGATCCTCCAACTTCAGTTTACAAAGAAGGACTTAAGAAAGATCTAAGAGTGATCCACTTTACACAAGATCCTCTACATCATGCCAGACCACACGTAAACTTTACCTTGAAGCCACCAACGTTGTAATGAGGACAGGCACAACGACCAAGATAAACACACCACCAAGACACCACTCTGGTAGTTTGAAGAAGTTTAAGGAGTTAGTCAACATGTTTGAACAAATCATAGGCACTTGAGCAAAGTGTTTCAATAAGTGGAGGCTTCACTTAGTGTAACCTGATCACCATTTGGGCTCCATGGGAGTGACATGCAGTGATTGGCATCACTTCTGTGGTGCAGACGTTGCTGTTTTAACATTGGATAAGGATAGAGGAGAGGAGCCTTTGTGCTCTTATCTGTACATACTGCATGTGAAGTCGCCACCTAAGTTTGGGATCAGTCTAGCTGTGTCTCTTAGTTCCTTCTGAGAGCAGACCAGAACAACGTTCACATCAGTAACATATTCACAGCATGGCTCACGCCCAGGCATGCAAGTCTGAACTGTTTTACACTGCCGCTGACCCTGGAAATAGCAGGGTAAGGGTTTGAAGAGACCCCAAACACTGATGGTCAGTCATCACTTAGTGGGGCCTCTCATTAGTACTTGTGTTTAAAAGCATAAGGGAGATTTTGGCTAAATGTCAAACCTTTTTACTCCAGTGCATATTTATATTTAATATTTCATATTAATGTTATTTATTAGTTATTTATGAACATTTCAGTTTATTCATGAAAGCCAATTTATATAGACACAGGTTTGGCTTAAAAAATTATTTCAGGAAACTACTGAACAACTTTAGAGATAACATGCCTCATACTGCCCCCATTAGCATGTTATGGGATAAGTAAAATAGTATTACTATTTACATTTTGAATTTATGTTGTCCAATATACTTTGTACACACACATACTGTATATACATTGTATATATGTATATACATTGTTGATTGAAATAAAATGTATAAAATGTAAATACAAAGTATATAATATACATTGTTGATTGAAATAAATTGAGTTATCCAGGGGGATTTTTTTTTTTTTTTTTTATTAAGAGTACCAGAAACTAATGCCAGTTTTTGCCAGACAGAGAGTAAAGTGTTACTGCCAGGTGTGAAGTATGATTATTAGCAAACTGGTATAATCTGCCCAAGACCAAAGCTCCTTGTACAGGCTTTCTAATGATATTTAAAGGGATAGTTCACCCAAAAATGAAAATTCTGTCATCATTTACTCACCATCAAGTTGTTCCAAACCTGTATGAATTTATTTTTTCTGCTGAATACAATAGAAGATATTGTGAAGAATGTAATAGAAGATATTATGAAGTATACAATAGAAGATATTATGATGAAGTTGACAGGCCTTGAGGATGAGTGAATGATGAATTTTAATTTTTAGGTGAACTATCCCTTTAAGCAAATCAACACACTGCTTTCATTCTAAAAGCGAGACACAAAAACGCTGCCATCTCCCCTCTCTTTGAAAATATGTTCACACATGTTATTTATTATTTGATGGTTCTGTTTGTAAGAGGAAGTATATTAGCACCAGAAAATTGATTTTTCTAAATACCATTGTTTAGCCAGGAACAAAAGGATAGGAAAACAAAGGGACAATTATATGACATTATAGTCAAGACGCGCATATAATTTCCCTGTAAAACCATGGTGGGTAATCTGCAAATGTTATGGAGAAACTGGCACTGAACCAATTGATCAGCTTTCACCTTTAAATAGCAAATCATTCAACTCCTGGCAACTGATTACATTAACACAATGACTTTAAATGATCTTTCCTCACCCTTCTCTTTTAGATTGCTATGTAAGATAAAGGGATTATTGATGTATGATTTATTCAGATTAATATGATGGACAGGAATTTGCTGTCTGGAACACTTTTAGCCTATGAAGTGAAGAGTTCACATAAGGTTTAATGGGGCATCTATGAGTCTCTTTGAATTTAATGAGCCCATCAGTCTCAATTATATGAGTGGAAGCTACTGTGCTACAGTAAGTGATGTGCTGTCAGTGGTTCTTTTGTTCCATTTCTTTTTCTTGATTTACTGAAACCTATATGTAAAACGCATTTTCAGCTGCACAGTTAGCCCATAGAGTGTCTGGCTATATTAGTCCCTGAATTAGCCATTATTGCATTATTAGGGGCCAAGCACCGAAGGTGCGGAGGCACCTATTGTATCTGTGCCGGTTCTTATTATTATTATTATTATTATTATTATTCTTCTTCCGACTGGGCGTCTATGGCAGCCCATAGACCGGTTTGCGGGAAAGTTGTTTTGGTTTGACATTCTGATAGAGGACAGTCCCAACTTTAAATACACCAATTTTGGTGTCTCTAACTCATTCCCTCTAGCGCCACCAACTGTCCAAAGTTTCACTTTTATTATGCTAATAACTTTTGAACCGTAAGGCCTATCAACAAAATTCTTTTTTCCTCTTGTTCCTGAGCTCATGCCGATTCGATCGCACCCTATGACGTCATTTTCCGTCATAAAAAAACGGCCGCCATTTTGAATTTTCCAAAAAACCTACTTTTGCGAACTCGTCCTAGACGGTTTGTCCGATTTTCACCAAAATCGCACCGGATCATCTCCAGGCAGTGCTGACAAAAAGTTATGGAATTCAAGATGATTCGAATAACCGTTTTCGATAAACGCGTAAACAAAATTTACGTAGCGCTTGCGAAAACAGACGTGAGGTTGTATCTCCGCAACGCTTACTCGTTTTCACACCAAACTTGGTACGTGTTATCACAAGCATGACCTGAGGCTACGTGCTGCGTTTCGGCGCAGCGCCACCTAGTGGTCCGGAGATATGAAAAATGGCTATTTTTGCTCGTAACTTCTGAACGGTTTCTCCAAAAATCAAAAACTTGGTCTCGTTAGATTCAGGGCGTCATGCCGAGTCGACCGATATCCAATTTTCCCAGATCGGCCATTTTGGCTGTCGGCCATTTTGAATTATGTGCTAAAATGCTGTATTTTTTGAACGCATGAACGAATTGTTACGAAACTCGTTATGGGTCATCAGTACGATGCCCTGAAGGAGCCTGAGAAGTTTCGAAACAGCGCCACCTAGTGGTGAATTGTTTTATTCAAACGCTTATAACTTTGGGTGTGGTACACTTATTTTCACGGGAGTCATATTTTTGAGGTCCTGAATCGTTGCCGAGTCCAACGATACCAAATATGTCGGGTTTCGTCTCACGGATGGCGTAGCGTAGCGATTTAGCGCGAAAAAAACACTTGGCGATATCTTCAAAACCGCTGTTCCGATCGAGACGAAACCACCGCCAGAAACACGGAATCATAGCTTGTTAACTATACACTAACGCCCAAATGCGTAAATATTGATAGTAAGGGGTAGTAAAATTCAAACAAAGTCATGTGTCAGTCATTTTTTACGTGTTTTTTCATATAAATGTTTATAACTCGGAAGTAATTTGAGATATTTGCACCAAAATTGACACACATATGTATGGGGTCACTCTGAGGACACATAAAAAAAATTGTGGGACTGAGCCTCTTGGTGGCGCTATAATAGAACAAAACGTGAAATTCCCATTGACTTCAATACAAATTTGTGAAATACAATGCTATACTAAACAAATGCTTTGGTCTAACATTACGAAACTCAGTGTGTGCCATAAGCAGCATGCCCTGAAGGTACTCAAAAGATTTTGAGACAGCGCCACCTGTTGGTCAAAAGTTATAATTCATTTCTGAGATTGCTAATAACTTTTGAATAAATTTGCCTATTGCAGTGAAACTGATCTTAATAGATTCCTTGGGTTATGCCGAAAACATAGATATCAGGTTTTGCATAATCAGCCAAACTTCCTGTCTGCCATCTTTATTTCTTTGAAAAACTTTCTTTTTCAAACTCCTCCTAGACCGTTTGTCCGATTTTCACGAAAATTGAATCGTGTCATCTCCAGACCCTGCCGACTAAAAGTTATGAATTGCACGATGATAGACAAAACCGTTTTCGTATACCACAGCATCAAAGTTTAGGCATGCTGCCAAAATTACTATTTAGGCTTTATCTCTGCAATGCCTTCACATTTTGACACCAAACTTTGCATGTGTCATTGTCACCTCACTCTGACCACATCACATCTATTTCGTAACTGCGCCACCCATTGTTCGAAAGTGATAACCCATTAAATCATCTTATAAGTTAATGTTTATGTGATTTTCTTAGCCATTTGCCCAAAGTTCTCTCAAAATGCCCTTAATTGCTCCTTGCTGCAGTTGGTCTGCCACTCCTTGCCATTTTGGCATATGTTGCCGCTTCTTGCGCTTGGCCCCGGTAATGGCTGCTTGCAGCTATATTTAGGGCCCGAGCACTAACAGTGCGAGGACCCTATTGAAACTGTTAGGATTATTTTTTTTTTTTTTCTTTTTTCTGCAAAGTAAGTGCCATTTTCGGGGCCGCAACATGCTCAAAAACTCACCAAATTTGGCACGCATGTCAGGACTGGTGAAAAATTTCGTATTTTGTGGGTTTCGCAGATGGGCGGGGCAAAATGGCACGCTAGCGCCACCTAGAAAATTGGAAAAAATTAGCCCCTCGTCCACGTTCAACCTACATGCACGAAATTTGGTAGGGACGTGTATCATATCAAGACGCACAAAAAAGCCTCAAGAACCCATACCCTAAACTCGACAGGAGGTCCGCCATTTTGAATTTGGCGGCCATTTTTGGACGATTTACAGACTCCGTACTTTAACGAACTCCTCCTAGGGATTTAGTCGGATCGACTTAAAATTTCTGCTGTGCCTTCTAAAGGCATTGACGATGTAAAGTTGTGCTATCTGCGCGTTTTCGTCGATGGGCGTGTCCGTGGCGTCGAAGATTCGCCATGAAACAGGAAGTTGTAGTAACTTGGCTCTAAATGCCCAGATCTGCACGAAATTTGACACATTTGACAAGAGTCCCGCCCTGAACAAATCTACATGCCGACATTCACCCACAGTCATAGCGCCACCTGCTGGCAACAGGAAGTGACCTTTAACGAAGCAGCCCCCGCCGCTTGTTTGACCGACATGTACGAAATTTCTGTGGTACATCTACCATGACCAGACGCACAAAAAAGCCTCAAGAACCCATACCCTAAACTCGACAGGAAGTCCGCCATTTTGAATTCGGCGACCGATTTGGGACGATTTACACACTCCGTACTTTAACGAACTCCTCCTAGGGATTTAGTCGGATCAACTTCAAATTTCTGTTGTACCTTCTAAAGGCATTGACGATGTAAAGTTGTGCTATCTGCGCGTTTTCGTCGATGGGCGTGTCCGTGGCGTCGATGATTCGCCATGAAACAGGAAGTTGTAGTAACTTGGCTGTAAATGCCCAGATCTACACGAAATTTTTACACATTTGACAAGAGTCCCGCCCTGAACAAATCTACATGCCGACATTCACCCACATTCATAGCGCCACCTAGTGGCAAGAGGAAGTGACATTTAACGAAGCAGCCCCCGTCGCATGTTTGACCGACATGTACGAAATTTCTGTGGTACATCTACCATGTCCAGACGTACAGAAAAGTCTCTTGGAGCGATGCCCTAAACTCAACAGGAAGTCAGCCATTTCTAATTTTACCGCCATTTTTGGATGATTTACTCATTACGTACTTTAACTAACTCCTCCTAGGGCTTTAGTCGGATCGACATCTCATTTCTGATGTGCCTTCTAAAGGCATTGACGATGTAAAGTTGTGCTATCTGTGCGTTTTCGTCGATGGGCGTGTCCGTGGCGTCGAA
This sequence comes from Pimephales promelas, assembly GCF_016745375.1. The sequence goes on along the minus strand of NW_024121510.1, from coordinate 718,819 downwards.
GATTCGCCATGAAACAGGAAGTTGTAGTAACTTGGCTGTAAATGCCCAGATCTGCACGAAATTTTACACATTTGACAAGAGTCCCGCGTTGAACAAATCTACATGCCGACATTCACCCACAGTCATAGTGCCACCTGCTGGCAACAGGAAGTGACCTTTAACGAAGCAGCGTAGCAAATGCACAGCCGCACTGGCTGAGCTGCAGAATATGCAACGCAGCCGCCTCACACCCCGACGCGCTACAGGTGCGAGGGCCCGCCCATCGCTGCTTGCAGCTTTAATTAGGGGCCAAGCACCGAAGGTGCGGAGGCACCTATTGTATCTGTGCCGGTTCTTATTATTATTATTATTATTATTATTCTTCTTCCGACTGGGCGTCTATGGCAGCCCATAGACCGGTTTGCGGGAAAGTTGTTTTGGTTTGACATTCTGATAGAGGACAGTCCCAACTTTAAATACACCAATTTTGGTGTCTCTAACTCATTCCCTCTAGCGCCACCAACTGTCCAAAGTTTCACTTTTATTATGCTAATAACTTTTGAACCGTAAGGCCTATCAACAAAATTCTTTTTTCCTCTTGTTCCTGAGCTCATGCCGATTCGATCGCACCCTATGACGTCATTTTCCGTCATAAAAAAACGGCCGCCATTTTGAATTTTCCAAAAAACCTACTTTTGCGAACTCGTCCTAGACGGTTTGTCCGATTTTCACCAAAATCGCACCGGATCATCTCCAGGCAGTGCTGACAAAAAGTTATGGAATTCAAGATGATTCGAATAACCGTTTTCGATTAACGCGTAAACAAAATTTACGTAGCGCTTGCGAAAACAGACGTATGGTTGTATCTCCGCAACGCTTACTCGTTTTCAGACCAAACTTGGTACGTGTCATCACAAGCATGACCTGAGGCTACGTGCTGCGTTTCGGCGCAGTGCCACCTAGTGATCCGGAGATATGAAAAATGGCTATTTTTGCTCGTAACTTCTGAACGGTTTGTCCAAAAATCATAAACTTCATCTCGTTAGATTCAGGGCATCATGCCGAGTCGACCGATATCCAATTTTCCCAGATCGGCCATTTTGGCTGTCGGCCATTTTGAATTATGTGCTAAAATGCTGTATTTTTTGAACGCATGAACGAATTGTTACGAAACTCGGTATGGGTCATCAGTACGATGCCCTGAAGGAGCCTGAGAAGTTTCGAAACAGCGCCACCTAGTGGTGAATTGTTTTATTCAAACGCTTATAACTTTGGGTGTGGTACACTTATTTTCACGGGAGTCATATTTTTGAGGTCCTGAATCGTTGCCGAGTCCAACGATACCAAATATGTCGGGTTTCGTCTCACAGATGGCGTAGCGTTGCGATTTAGCGCGAAAAAAACACTTGGCGATATCTTCAAAACCGCTGTTCCGATCGAGACGAAACCACCGCCAGAAACACGGAATCATAGCTTGTTAACTATACGCTAATGCCCAAATGCGAAAATATTGATAGTAAGGGGTAGTAAAATTCAAACAAAGTCATGTGTCAGTCATTTTTTACGCGTTTGTTCATATAAATGTTTATAACATGGAAGCGAATTGAGATATTTTCACCAAAATTGACACACATATGTATGGGGTCACTCTGAGGACACATAAAAAAAATTGTGGGACTGAGCCTCTTGGTGGCGCTATAATAGAACAAAACGTGAAATTCCCATTGACTTCAATAGAGTTTTGTGAAATAAAATGCTATGCTAAACAAATGCATTGGTGTAATATTACAAAACTCAGTGTGTGCCATAAGCAGCATGCCCTGAAGGTACTCAAAAGATTTTGAGACAGCACCACCTGTTGGTCAAAAGTCATAATTAATTTCTGAAAACGCTAATAACGTTTGAAAAAAAATGTGCCTATTGCAATGAAACTGATCTTAATTGATTCCTTGGGTTATGCTGAAAACATAGATATATGGTTTTGCATAATCAGCCAAACTTCCTGTCCGCCATCTTTATTTCTTTGAAAAACCTTCTTTTTCGAACTCCTCCTAGACCGTTTGTCCGATTTTCACGAAAATTGAATCGTATCATCTCCAGACGGTGCCGAATAAAAGATATGGATTGCGTGACGATAGACAAAACCGTTTTCGTATACCACAGCATCAAATTTGAGGCATGCTGTCAAAATGACTATTTAGGCTTTATCTCTGCAATGCCTTCACATTTTGACACCAAACTTTGTATGTGTCATTGTCACCTCACTCTGACCACATCACATCTATTTCGTAACTGCGCCACCTATTGTTCGAAAGTGATAATCCATTAAATCATCTTATAAGTTAATGTTTATGTGATTTTCTTAGCCATTTGCCCAAAGTTCGCTCAAAATGCCCTTAATTGCTCCTTGCTGCAGTTGGTCTGCCACTCCTTGCCATTTTGGCATATGTTGCCGCTTATTGCGCTTGGCCCCGGTAATGGCTGCTTGCAGCTATATTTAGCCTTTATTATCCTCACATTCAGTTGACTATAAGTAATGTTGCACCTACAGGTCTACTAACTCTCACCAAAATGTTAGTGGAGTATTAGTAGGCTGGTAGGGTTAGGGATAGAATAAGTTGTCATGTATTTGTAAAGTTATAGTCAGATTGTCTGTTGGAGGAGCATCACAATAAAAAAACTAGCAGATTAAGCAGATACTAATACTATAATGAGAGTTAGTTGACATGTAGTTGCAAAGTTAACGATTTTACAACGATTCTTTGCAAAGTTAACGATATATATACGCCAATATATCCTTTCTATTGTAATATTCTGTGTTTGTCTGTGGTAAACTGTATATATATATATATATATATATATATATATATATTTATTATGTATGTATGTATGTATATATATATATATATATATATATATATATACAGTATATATATATATGGTATGCACACACACACATATATATATATAAGACCCGCTTTGGCCGGTTATATTTTCACATACATATAAAACCTGCTTTGGCTGGTTGTATTGTCATATACTATTAACCCCAACAGTGTCTGGGTTTATTAGTGTGATATGTTGGTGACTACTGACTCAGATGTTTTATTTTAGACCTGACGGTGTCTGGTCTAATGTATACATGTTAGGATTACGGCTTGTTCTGTATGCTCAGGGATCCTGAGCTGCAGTGGCAAACAGTTCCTCAGTGCAGAGTTTTGCATAGCTTTCCCACTGTGTATAGCTATGCAATATGAAGTGACCGTTCGAAAGGGAACTACTTGGTTACCACGTAACCTCAGTTCCCTGAGTTAGGGAACGAAGTATTGCTAAGCCGGCCGCACTGCAGCTGGCTAGTTGTCGCTTCAGTTGTATAAATCTGCTATAATGACGAATTCGGGGACCAATATATAAGCTGAGGCCACGCCACCTGACGGGCTATGATGTGTAGTGACTTAGAGTGATCTCATTGGTCGCACGTCAGAGGCGCCCGCACCATTGGATGTGCAGTTGCTGCAGCACAGCCTATGAGCGAGCCAGGCGCTCAATGGGTGCCAACGCATTCTCACCCCAAGGCGTCACCTTTGACCATGCTTCAATATTTGACTTTTTGACGTATTTGACGCACTTACATGACGCGATCCTGCGGCGTCATCTAACTGACGCTAAAGGAAAACGTTTTTTTTAAAACACATATTTTAAGTAGGCCTAGATATCGTTAGGATCTTAAATTTATTTGAGTTTTTGTTGTCCAGAAAAAAAAAAAATATAATAATCTTTTGTCTTTAATTGCATGTATTTATTTTACAAATTAATACTTTTCTTGTTTTAAAGGGTCTGCACTTTAAATAATAATAATTAAAAAAAACAATATGACAACATGACATGCTTTAAAAAAACATTTCAATGAATTAATTTTTTTTCATATTATTTTAAAGTATTGTAATTAGTTATGAAAAGATATTTTGCAATTTTGTTTGTTTTATCTGATGATGAGTTGATTTTATATAATTGTCCATTTGTCAGTTAAGAATTTTCAGCCACTACCAGCATTCCAGGGAAACAAGTGGCAAAATGAACCGATGATAACACTGATCCTCGGCTTTGGACTGGTTCCTTAATATCTGTCATACTCACAAAACACCCAAACAGCCTCTTTACTCCCACCACCTACCATGGACATAAGCCCAAACAGGCCCAACTCCCAAATGATACTCTGCAAACACAACCTGGCCTCTCCAAAGAAATCCAATCCGTCTTTTGTCGCCAAGTAGTAAGTGGTAGTTGAAGACAGATCTGACATTTAGCTGGCTCGTCACCTCAGAAAGGAGGGAATGCCTGTTCTGATTTCTGCTGTTTCTTATGACAATGAGACTAGTCTTAATAGCCTGGTCTTATTCCAAGGAAGCGAATCATTAAAACAAAAAAAGAAACTGATATGATGGATAGATGGATAGATGGATAGATAGATAGATAGATAGATAGATAGATAGATAGATAGATAGATAGATAGATAGATAGATAGATAGATAGATAGATAGATAGATGGATAGATAGATAGATAGATAGATAGATATGACTGAAATATATCAAAGCCAGCTACAAAAAATAGATAGAAATAAATGACTGAAAGGCTAGTTGCCTATAAAATGACCAATAAAGCTACAGGGACAAAAAGCCTGCAGTTTGCCATATACTGTGCCCACTGACATTTACCACCATCAAAATCCCATTAAGACACTGCTGTCTGATAATGAGTGAACTCTGGAAACTCTCTCACGCAGAAGACAGAGCAGAGCAGCCAGGGAGAGCATGCTATAGTTGATCAAATGCTCTTTAAGTAATCAAAGTAACCCGCTCTACGGTTCTTTCCTCTCTCTCACCTGTCAGGACTGCTCAGATCCCACTCATGACAAATCCCCATGTGATAGATCCTTTTCCCAAACAAAAGCCACTTGAGGAAAGAATGCGAGACAAGCAGCAAGCTGTTTCTGTATTTGCCTTACCCTCTCTTTATTCCTCTGGACAGTTACAGTAATAACGCTTGTTATGTTATAAGGCCAGGGGGATAGAGGAAAAGCAGGAACACATGTTTTATGTGACATACTCGCTGAAATTGCTATTAGCAGTGACAACAAAGAGAAGTGTGTGTTTCTATGTTTAGCTGTCTATGGGCGATGACAGAGGAGCACAACTCAGAGTGCAGACACTTGATAAGCTTGTGAAGACCAGACAGTATTTTTGCCAATCAGATAACAGAACACACCAAGTGCCAATGTAAGTCAATGCAGTTAATTTAACAAATGTCAAACTAATAACTGCAGGTGATCATGTTACAAAAAAATAAAGCAAGCATAAAGTGTTTTAATTTATTCTCTTTTTAGAAAAATCTAAAATGAAGATCCTCTGTCAGTCCTTGTTAAGATTATGTACTACTCATAAAATAACATAACTCAATGTATAAAGAAAATGTGTTATTTCTATGGGTTATTCCTATAAAGGATCTTATTTTATAGTCTTGTCAGAGGAAGAATATGTCTGTCTATACACTGGTCAAACTCAGGCTAGTATAACCTAATAATCCTGACCAAATATTTGGCATTTCACATTCACAATCCACTGTTGCATGTCATATCCATAATGCAGTGTGTAATGGACCATAGCAGAGTGTATGTTTTACGCTAATAAGCTAGGAAAGAACAACATGCTAGGAGAAGATCAACATTTAGATACATAAAATCTATTAAAAAAATAAACAAATATTTTCACATCCAGTATAAATTGACAGGGTGGAGCGGACATAACTGAGGAAAAGAGAGATAATTTAATGACTGATCCTTACTTTTTTTTTTTTTTTTTTAATTGAGAAATAAATCCAAGTACAAAATACAGTATATAGGAATGCTTCACATGACAGATATCACATATATTGAAACATGTTTAAACAAATAAACAGGGATAACAAAAACAAAGGAGAGGAAGAAAAAAAAACACAAATAAAAACTAAATAAATATACATAAAAAAAGCTTAATATTTCTTTATTTTCCTATAGACACTTTTAATGTTCATATAATTTGGTAAACTAAGTAGGGGCATTAATTACAATACGAATACTTCCTCCATAAAGTTTAACAACATTTCGTTCTTTTTTATTTTTAACTAATTTAAGTGACTTCCTCAGCGATTCAATCTCTATTAAAAATATATTACATTTTTGAATGCATTTTGCAAATTTTTGTTTATGGATATAATATTTACCATGCAAAATGAAGACATTCACCACATATTCACACAATTTGCTTCTGTGTGTATAAGAACAAATAACATCTTTCATGATCCTTACTTTGTCCGAGGAGTTGCGTTCCCTCAAATGACGTCACGTTACATGTGATTTAGGGCATATGATCAAGATTTTAACAAGGCGGACTGGAAGTTGAGGGACAAAAACTAATTTAATGTTTTTACACAAAAATGTGTCACGATAAATTGTATGTTATGTCGAAGAGAATAGATAAATGCATATAATAAAATTGTTAAATTATAAATGGTACATATTCACCTATATATAATGCATATGAGTGAATATTAATTATTAATTGTTAATAATCTGACAGAAAGAAAAAAACACCTATATATTCAATTAAAGGAGGTGAAGTCCAAAAAGACTTCGGCTTGTGTTGCATATTGCTTTTAGTTGTTCTGCTAACAGCCTGAAATGAGACAGTATTTCTCTTCAGGCAGGTAATCTTGCTCAAACGCTCGGTCTGTGCTTCTCCTAAATTGCAGAACAATTTAACTCAAGCTATTTGTCAAGCTGTTTAATTAAAGCTATTTAATGCGCTCCCCCTTAAACATTTTACTAAGCTCACTTTACATGCATCGGCATAGGCTGCAGAAGACAATTATTAGGAATTGATTGGTTTGAGGGAAAGATCAAAATAAATCCAGCGTGATTAGACCTGATGTTGTTCATTTTATAATGATCACTTGGGAGCAAACTCAGGATGAATTCAAAACAGCCAATGCTTGCAGTCTGCAATATGTCCTTATATCAAACCAATCTAGCCCAATTTCATTTTTAAAGACTAAACACAGATTTAAGAGAGACTTGGCCTCTCATGGTTGTATTCTTTTAGGTACATATTCTCATTTTTCACCCCGAATGCTTTACATGGCCCTATAAACAGAAAACATGTTGCTGAAACTTTGATCCGGCTGAGGGAACACTTAAAAAGCAGTGCCAATCTGATTTTTCAAGAGAGTTTCCCATGACCAGGTGGCGTCTCCAGTGATGGCGAGTGTATTCAGTATAATCAGTGCCATCAGTGGTGTATGACTCCTGGGGTTTATCTAGCTCTAGCAGATCGAGATTTTGCGGCTGCTTCTCTCTGCCTGTGTGACTGAGGGAATCATTTCAGCATCATTTCAGTTGAAGATGGGCTACACATAATGATGGTAGCGTTTATCTGAACCTCAACATATACTTCCTCACACCTGAACAAACACTCACATACACATTCACATTATCCCTTTGTGTGATAGAGAATTATCTTGGTGTGCGTGTAGACAATAGGCCTTGAGCGAGTAAAGTGTGTTTGTATTTTGGCACAGATTGTGGTTATGGATGACTGCTAGTCACAGACATAGCATGGACTCATGGTTAGATGTGCTGGAAACTTTCTCACGTTCTTAAGCCTCCATAGGAACAATTCAGAAAGAATTTTTAAAACAAAGAATTGTTAATAAAATGGTAAAACATATAAATAGATACAAAATAAGTTCACAACTATACATTACATGTGGTTGTAATGTGCAGAACAAAATTACTCGCCAGCGTTTTGACTGTACAAATGAATTTTAATCCTCCGAGAGACACACTATCAAAGAGCAAAATGCTAATAATTGCACCATTTTATAGCCTATTTAGAAACAAGAGCAAACATGGGGAAATTAGGCCTACATAAAACCCAGGGGCGGGTCTAAGGAGGGCTAGGAGGGCCGCGCACCTATACTATCCGCAGGATACTAAGCTAGCCTACATTTTATGTGATATACATGTTTAAAAATATATCGAACATTAAATATGTTTAGTTGCACACGTGAATTGTATTTCTTTCTATTATGATATTATATTTCTATATTTAGAAATTATATATCTCAGCTCTCCCTCACAGACACACTCAGCACTTTTTATCTTTCGTTCTTTGCAGGATGGCGCCCGCTCTACACCACTTTTTCTGAGCAGTTTAAGTCTTCCGACCACCTCGGTTGCATCCGAAATCACATGCCCCAAGTAGGTGAAAAACAGAATGTGACAAACATTTCCAAATTAACTGTACTCATGTAGGCAAAAAGTACCCGGATGACCTACTACTTCTGGCGAGATTCTTAAGTATGCATATGATGCACTTTCATATATATTTCAAATATATTTAAAAAAAAAATAGGCCTATTATAATTTTGGATTTTTTGGATTTTTTTTTTTTGGAATATTTAATTTGAACATTTCCCTTGCCAAAGATTGATTGATTGAATTTTCTACAAAATATGATTAATTTAATATATTCTTGGTTCTTATACTACAACACATTTTGCACATTAAACAGCACTACATGAAAAGATTTTTTTATTCATTCATTCCTTCATTCATTTCTCAATGCAATTAGATAATGGTCCCTGTTGGCAACCATTGAGATACATTAGGACAGAAAGTACAATAATGTTGAACTTCTGTTGCAAACTAATTGCTGGACTTTGCGCGCCCTCGTGTGGAGAAAACATATCGTAGCATTTAGCTCTTTATTTACGGTTGCCAAGTAACACAATTCTTGGAGAAGAGGGATCATACCAGCAAACATTCGCAATTGAAAAATAATTTATAACACTTTGGTCAATATGGCAAAACCTAAAGAAAAAGAGCCCGTGGACATAGTTCACCAGAATGCTATTCATGTCGAGACAATAACGAAGGAGCTGAGAACCCAGAAGCTTTACACGGAGTTTAACATCAACCCCTTAAAGAAACGTGAGTGCAGAGCTTCACACGTCTCTCTCTGTTAACTTTGACTAAATATTTAAAAGAGCCTCTTTGTTTTTTTCAGTGCACATTTTGACTGACAAACCCATGTCCAACATCACCTACAGAAAGGAAGAGGAAGACTGTAAGTATTTCAATAACGTTACATTTGACGTAGCAGAATTTAATGTTAGCCTAGTTGCCGCCAAAACTATAGTTATGTTAGAGCCACAAAATATAACCATATAATTCACATACAAGTCGTCCCACTCATTTAAATTCTAAACTGAAGTTCACACTGTAATTTCGGGAGGAGTGAACCCATCTAATCTTTCAATTAACAGCATAAGCCGCAGCTCACCATGGTGGCATCAGCTGTTTTGGCATCCCTCCACATCCACCAATATAATTCACAATTCTATATCTAAACTCAAGTTGAAGAGCTCGAGCTCCTCCACTGCGGACAGCAAGCCAAGTAGCAGGCAAGGAGCTTGTGAAACTTAACTAAATATGTAAAGTGTATTGAAAAAATCTTTTTGTACAGCTGCTTTCCTCCAGGCCATACACGGGGCCCGCCTGGAGCCAACAAAGAAGTACTCTCACCCTCAGACTGAAGCACAAGAGATAGGATGGATATCCACCCCTTTAGTAAGTATCTATCTATCTATCTATCTATCTATCTATCTATCTATCTATCTATCTATCTATCTATCTATCTATCTATCTATCTATCTATCTATCTATCTATACATCTATACATCTTAAAATAGTCATTAATGTTCTCTTATTGTTTGGCTCAAGATATTTAGATTGTATATTAATATTTAGGATACAAATTAGATGTATTTACTGGTACTTTCAATACGGTTAAATTAGTTTACATTTGTTTGCATGAATCAATGTGTTAATATTATTTAATAGACCTAAGTTAACATAAACTAACATGAACATGTTAACAAAGATTAATAAACACTGTGACAAATTGTATTGCTCATTGCTAGTTAATATTTAACTAACATTAACATGTACATAAAAAAAATCTTATTTTAATTAATCTGCTAAATCTGGCAGTTTTTGCTTCCAAAGCTAACTGCTAAATAACATTGGTTACACTTTAGTTCAGGGTCTAATTGTCATTACATAAACTAACTGCTTATTAGCATGCATATTAGTAATTTAACTGTTTATTAGTACTTAGAAAGCACATATTGATGCCTTATTCTGCATGACCTTATTCTACATCCCTTAATCCCACCTAATACCTAAACTTAAACAACCTTACTAACTATTAATAAGCAGTAATTAGGAGTTTGAGGCAAAAGCTGTTGTTAATATTTAGTTAATAGTGAGAATTGGACCCTAATCTAAAGTGTAACCGGTTTGTTTTTTGTTTTTTTGTAATTGACAAACCCCATAGTGGATTTACTCCCAATTTGCATATTATAGTATACCCAAGATTACAGTATGTATGTACTTTAACCATCAGCTGTAAAGTATAAAATTTAAAACATCTTTCGTAATTATCCTACTAATCAGCTCTTTTGTGCAACACTTCAGCTTGTCTCAGATCGCAGTGACAGAAGATTAAACTTTCCACGGCAGAACTCTGAAATCACTAAATACATGGATGCTGCCTGGCGGTTGAAGGAGCAGACAAAAAATTTGGGATGACACGACAGTTTAGGCTATATTTTCCTGATGCCATAGGAATAATGCAGATAAACAAGTCTGAATACATCTGTGAGCACTGCAAAGTGAGCATCCTATGTCATCACAATAAACACTAAATGTACAAATACTAATGTGTTCTTACTATAGCAAGGCAGCTCATTCGATTTGAAGACACAGCCGGTGTGTTTAGAATTTCAGTCGTGTATCTGGAGATATGTAAAAGTGGGTCAAATGGCCACCATTCATCACTATGAATGTAACAGCTCCTGTCTAGCAGAATCTCATAGTAAGCAAAAGAGATTAGTTCATATCTAATCGATCTTAGATAATGTCATATTATACAGAAACAGGATTCACACAGCTTGTTTTGCAAATATGCCTTTTTCACAAGAAAAATCCATAACTGTGACCATAATCCACTGGCTATTGGAGCTTATTACACTTAAAGTATTGGCCACTCAGGGCAAGATTTATTACATTACTTCCCCAAAAAGAAATACAGCTCTTTATATAAAGATACAGTCATATTTTTGTTGCTTCTTTCTCAATGCTCAGTGTGTTGTAAAATATATTTTTAAGTGCTTAATAAGTTTAATTTTTTTTTATCTAAACATATATTCGTTTTTCTCAGTCGCTTTGGTACATATCTTGAATCATTCTTAAGATTTGCAAGTGCATTTCTCAAAACAATTCGTACAAACAGCACCACACAATGGATTACCAGCAAAAGCCTGTAACTTACTCAAAATCCTTAGTTCATCTCTCAAAAGTAAGTATGTCAATGAACATATCAGTGCCATCAGAATGACAAGTCCTTGTGTCATTGTTCACAAACAAGATAGTCAAAAATGCTTAGTCATGTTGTCATTATAACAGTGTGTTGGTATTTTCAGATTTAAAACTAGGGCTACGATTTTGATGACAATGACTGAAAATGTAAGATATTAATTGCAAGAGACTGCATGGACAGGATTCAGTAAAATTTTTACTTTTGGTCAGTCAACAAATTATGCAACAAATAATGCTATATTTCAGTTGTCCACTTTATTCATTACATATACCGTACTTTATAGATGCAAAATGAAACACACACATACACACAGATATACATACAGATATACGTGTGTGTGGTGTGTGTGTGTGTAACATGACGTCTCTATAAAGTATATTTACTGTATAATGTAAAATACAAGAGGACTAATGTAGCATTACAGTAAGTATTACAGTATAGTGAACATTGCATACCTATTTTGTCTACAGATGTTTGAATGATTGAGGACATTGTGCTTTCAACATTCGGCTGTATCTTTTAACCCGCTTCGTCTATATTATAAGATAATAATAATAATCCATTACATTTATATATGATGGTAAAGTCAACTAACATACAGTAGACAAATCGAATAGCCTAACGTGAGCTTTGAAGCCATTTGAGTGCTACCCTATATCTCTGGTGAAAGAGAAAGTCAATCTACAGTATGTGTTTAGTCTGCCTTCATAAAATAGGTTCCCAGGCCAGTCATGAGCCTTCGTCAGTGCTGACTCATCATCAATTAGCACAGCTGCACCAGTGGAACATGGTAATAAAACACACCAATCTGCCCAAACACATACAACAAAGGAAAAAACAAACATAAATTGGTCCCTCAACTAACAGCACTGGGTCCTTGTAATTTTAGAAAAGATGTCTTCACCTCAAAGCAAAATGCATTTCATTTCTGATGAGACAGCAAAGGGTCCTGTGTTAATACAGATATTAGCCATACTCTCAGCTTCTGCTTGCTGGTGAAGACATTCCATGCAACCAATCAACAGACAGCCTTCCAAACTCCACAATACAGAATGCATATAGTCCAACAGAAACATTTCAGTAAAGATACAATTTAACTAGCTTATTATTGGCTAACATTTGTATGTTTCAGGAATGCATTCAGCATTGCTATTAGGTTATGGAAGATATTTTCCAAAAGTTCTATCAACTTTCAAAACGTCCAGTTTTTATACATGATAACACTGTACAAACTTGCTAAAACATTAGTAGAATGTTCCCAGCTTACTTTCTTTAAAGTCACCCTGAAATCAAATTATTTTGTTTTAAATTCATGTGCCTTGGTAATCAAAATAACTTCCCCTCTCACATGCAGTGACATCTCTTCTCTAATGATGTGTTTTGTAGAACATTCTGTCACTAATATGACATCACAGCAATAGCAAACTACAACAATCCAACGATCAAATTGATTCCTGATGGACAAAATCAGCAAGCCATTTTACTCAGATATATGTAACAATAATGAGGAAAAGACTACATTAAATGTCAGTTTCAAGCTGACATTACGTAAATAATATTTTCGGTTCCAAAGTTACGGAAATATTACTTCTGTGAATGTTCAAAACGTACATTTTATAAATGTTTTATGAACATTTTTTGGTTACACGAACATTGTATTAGCAAAATGTTAGTAGAATGTTCCCTTTTTATGTTCTAAGACCATACAACCCGATCTCACGAGAATTCGTACGAATTTTACGAGGTGGCTAATTCGTAACAATTCGTACAACCTCACCCCTTGTACGAAGATTTTTGCTACATCGTACATATTTTACGAATTGGCCAATTCGTTTGAATTCGTACGAATGACCTACCCCTGACCCCGCCCCTAAACCTACCCATCACGTGGGTTTGGACAAATCGTACGAATTCGTACGAGTGAGGTCGTATGAATTAGTACGAATTAGCCACTTTTTAATCACGTGAGATAGCGTAGGACCATAACATTCCCAGAGGATGGTTCAAGACATCAGGCTGCAATTGTGAGTTAGATTTGCTAAGGGAAAGGCAAAAGCATTAGAATAGTCCTTTTTTTTTTTTTTTTTTGACTGCATAATAACCCCTGAAAGCTGGACTTCAGTTCAGACACCAGTTTAGTGTGTGATGCTGCCCACAGATACAGCAAATAGCTTTCAGGTACAGTCAGCAACCCTCAACTTGCAATTTCCATCGAGACAGAGATGATGCCATAGAGCCTGACACTGTCAGTGGTCCAAACTCCAAAGTCATGTAAGATGAACTAATCATCCCAGACACGATCTGATCCTGCTCAACCTGACTGCGTTCCTAACTTTAGTGGGCTATTGAGATCTGTGTCCGTCGCTCAGAGGCACAGATACATATTAGAATACAGAAGAATGCCTGCTTTTAATACTTTTCTATTATAAGAAAAAAGCTGCACAACCTGCTGTGAAAAAAACACACACCGTAATATAAGGTTGTATTGTAAAACAACAAATGCCCCAGTGTGTAAATCTTCAATTTGATATGTTGAAAGATAGCCCTATGCATTTTTTCCCCTCTGTCATCATATTTCTCATATCAACACAGTCCCAAAGCAAAACCTTGTGAGAATGTTGTGATGTTTGAAACCAGTAGTATCTGAATTTGAGTCTGCGAGAACTTTTTTTAAACGCATACACTTAAATGTTTCAGTGACTAACTACAGCTGATTCATTATTTAAGACACTTTCAGATAAAAGGGAAATGTGGCTTAGTAGAGATCAAAATGCAATAACTAACATGAACAAACCACGAGCAATATTTAATATTTGTTAATGTTAGTCCAGCTGTTCATCGTTTGTTCATGTTAGTTCACGGTGTATTAAAAAAATACAAGCTTTGATTTTAATAACGTATTATGTTGAAATTAATAACTAAGATGAATACATGCTGTAGAAGTATTGTTCATTTTTAGTTCATGTTAACTAAGGTAGTTAATGAACCTTATTCTAAAGTGTTACCAGAATATCTACAGTATGGCAAGAGCTTTTTTTCAGTCTGCTGTGTTCTTTCCTCCTGATTACTTTCTGTTTTCCTTTATATTCCACTGTAAATGTATGAAAAAGACAACATATACTGTGCATTTGTGGTCTGTTCCTGATTTAATTTACAAAATAGCCCATGAATAATTCACTGGAATGTACAAAGTATTGCTTGTTTTTTTCCCCAAATCCTCACGTCTCTTTCCTGGTTTGTTTTCGGATGCTTTTAAAATGTAATTGCCTCCCCTTTTCACTTCTAATACCAATAAGCATTGTTTATTGGAATGTTTCTAAATCCAGTAAATACAATATTGTCTGTCAAAATGATGGAAACCACTTTGAAATATTATCTCTTAATGTTCCAGTTAATTAACATTGTTAATTAAGGCAACGAGTTACATAATACAGACAGGCCTATCCTATTACTAGTGATTATTCAGTCTGTGCCAGTAATTTTTTAATGCTTTTACACTTTTAAATGTCCATTTAATGTTCGATGGTTGAAGGCTTAGTAGAATAATGTCATATCACTGTACCTAGTTTTTGAAAATACTTATTATTGAGCAAATCTTTTGCTGATAGTTTACAGTTTAACAGAAGTTACTCCCATAATTCAGCAAAGTGTCATAGGCCTGGGGTCACCAAAGCTGCATTTATTTGAACAAAAATATAATAGTAATACTACTGAATATTATTGCAGTTTGAAGTAACTGTTTATTTTATTTGAATATATTTTAAAATGTAATTTATTCCTGTGATGGCAAAACAGGATTTTCAGCAGCCATTATTCCAGTCTTCAGTGTCACATGATCATTCAGAAATCATTCTAATATGTTGATTTGGAGCTCAATAAACATTTCTTATTATTATCAATGTTGATAATAATCAACAGCCCAACAGATGGTCTGCCTTATATATTTAAACTGATATATATATAAAAAATCAGTATTAGAAACTCCAAATGCAAATGCAGTGTGTTTAATAAATCAATGTAAAGGTACAAAATCAAAATCAAATCAAAATCAGAAACTAGAAATCCAAGGAACAGAACTAAGGACACAGGACAAATACATCCATACATGGAAGACCATAAAAAAGAAGAAACACTAGGGATTAAATACACAAATGCTAACAATCTAACATGTCAAACTTGGGAAAATCAAGACTAATAAATAGGGGGAACCAGTGAACTAAAGGACATCCAAAGACTACAAACATGGCACAAGGAACAGGAAACACTTCAGCATAAGTCCATGGGCAAACCAACAAGACATCACATGTCATAATTACTGCAATTCTAAGATTTCAACTTGTAAAAAGCGTTCAGTTCTCTGTAAAGCTCGTAATTACAACTTGTAAGCTCCTTGTACCATGTAACCACTACAGATTCATTTAGGTTTTTGATAATGTTGCCATAGAAGCGCATAATTCCCGCTCAGGGGACACATCTCAGAGTATGCGGTCATCTCAAAATTATAGTAATTGCAACATGGCGTGAAAGCAACACACGTAACATCTGGCAATATCTATTCAGTAAAATCACAATTTTTTTAATTTCCTGATATTTCCAGGTTTTTGGATTTGTTGTATTTTTCTGTGAAACACTAAATCCAATGGGAAGGCCTGCTTTTACTGTATGGAACATTTCAATAATTTCATCACTCACTCACTAACAATTCAGTCGCTATATGTACTATAAAATATCATACCTGCTAAAAGCAGTTTAACAAGCTGCCGGTGCAGTTGGTGATCTAATGTGATACACTTAGATGCACACAAGCAGAGAAAAAAACAACAACAAGAAAATAGTGATAAAAATGAGTTTGTTGTGTGTTCACTGAAGTGCTACACAATGTAGGCCTTAGTGGCTACAGATGAAAGCATAGCACTCAATCGTCTCTATACATTCAATAAATCACATCAAATGCGTTGCCAACAAGGGGCAAAAGAACTTTTCTGATCATTAGGATCAGAATGAGTAAAAATCTAGGAAGAATTCTAATTAACCTTTTAAGACCTTATTGAGCATCTCGATGCTGCAGTGAAATACATTTCCTTTTTCAGATAAAGCATATTGGTGCTGACTTGAGATATCAATTTAGACAGTCACCCCTTTGCTGACAAATTGATTGTGGCTGATGTGACTAATCAAAGGAAATGTTAAGACCTACAGTCTAGTCATCTTGATGCTGAGTGGACTTTTTAACTCCTTACAGATTCAAATTGTTTGATTTTCTTAATATAAAGAAAAGAGGAAAAACTTTCCAGGTACAGAAGCTAATTTAACGTGATATCCTTTTTGGATAGCGTTGGAGGGCTGTACATGGACACAGGACAAGAAAATCTCTAATTGTAGTAATGCTCACCTCAGCTAAAGGCTACTGAATACTAATACGATCACCAATTATTAGCCATTCATTGGCGACGAAAGAAGTTTTGATGACTCAGATAAGAATTATTTAGACTATAATCGAATGAGACTTTTGGCTAGAATGTACAGGTAGGTGTCTTAGGGAGGTCACCATCACCAATGACCAAACTACACAGTACAGAAGTATAATATAATATAATATAATATAATATAAAAAATTACAGTTTTTCTCAGTTGTTTTGGTGTATTCCTCAGATCATAAATGGAATTCTAAAAACCTCCACAACATCTAGTCACTTTATGTGCACATCATAAAAGCAATTTCTCATTATTTTGAACAAATTAATGTTATTAATGTGCTATTGATTATGTACAATTTTCTGCTGTTTCCTATTATCAATTGCTTATGTCATGTTGATCAAAATATATTATACTGGTTCTCTGTTTAATATTCTTACCCCTCAAAGCATTAGTTCCTTGCATAAGTTTTCATGTCATGTGGATCTTGTTTAATAAAACTGCACTTGGGTTCTCACTACAACTTGCCTCAGTGGAAATTCGTTACAGAAATGTAAAGGGAGATGAACTAATGATCCCCAACAACGTTCTCTAAAATAGCTCAGAAATACATGAACCTTCAACTGGAAATCATAAATAGACAGAGCACAGCACAGTGTTACAAATTCTGACAATGGAAGAACAAGGAAACAAATGTCGTGCAGCCACAAAGGGGAAGAGGAGTAAGAATGTGTGGTGGAATGGTATGGAAGCAAAACAGCAGAAGGCCAAGATTGTAGACTTGTTTCTGATGAAACAAGGGCCACTATTGTGGACCATGTTCTTCTCAGTCATGATCTTTGCCAGCAGCCATATCACCCTGTAGCCCAAGACTGGTTGCCCACTGAAGCTAAGCAGGGCTGAGCCTGGTTAGTACCTGGATGGGAGACCTTCTGAGAAAGCCAGGTTGCTGCTGAAAGAGGTGTTAGTGAGGCCAGCAGGGGGCGCTCACCCTGTGGTCTGTGTGGGTCCTAATGCCCCAGTATAGTAATGGGGATACTATACTGTCAAAGAGCACAGTCCTTCGGATGAGACGTTAAACCGAGGTCCTGACACTCTATGGTCATTAAAAATCCCAGGATGACTTTCGAAAGATTAGGGGTGAAACCCCGGCATCCTGGCCAAATTTGCCAAATGGCCTCCTAATCATCCCCATCTATACCAATTGGCTTCATCACTGTCTCCTCTCCACCAGTAAGCTGGTACACACCAGCGGTGAGCGTTCTGGCGCACTATGACTGCCGTCGCATCATCCAGGTGGATGCTGCACACTGGTGATGGTTGAGGAGATTCCTCTCTCTATGTAAAGCGCTTTGAGTGCCGAAAAAAGCGCTATATAAATGTAATGAATTATTATTATTATTATTATCACTCTGTTTACTTAATAACTGCATTAAAGTTGATAATCTCGTAATCACATACAAAAATCCACTCCTGATTTCTCCTATTGCCAAAAAAAGTCCTTTTTTCAAAACTGGAAGTCCAAAAACTGTATACATATCAATCACTGGACTAACCTTCTAATAGTACATCACATTAGAAAAAATAACATACACTAACAAGAATATTATATCTACAGTATATTTCTTCAGGAAACCATTCCTTACTCATCTTCATATAAATCAGTAACCTGGAACCGGACCAACGCACTCTACCAACCACATGTTTACAAATTAATAATGAAGAATCTCTGAGTATTACTGTGCAGTACTACAATTATTCAGCATAGATGTCCTTTATATGCATGTATGCATATGTGTATGTACATGTATTTGTTTGTATGTGTGTGTGTATGTATGTATATGTATAGATATATGTGTACGTATAATAGATATGTATAGTATCTATGTATAATGTTCGATAAGCTCTACTTTTATTTCATTTAAAATCTGCATATTATTACTATTGTTATTTGTTTTTATTAAAGATGGTGGTAGTAGGGATGATGATATTGGTATTATTATAGAAGTATTAGTCTTCCCTTCCTCTCTCTTCCTATGTAAATAACAATTCAGAAAATATTAGTTAAATATGACTACTATTTTGTTTAAAATATAAATGGCCTGGGTCGGGCGTCTGTTCTAGGTGCTGTTGGTGGGTGCAACTGGCATGTCCTTTTGGCACAATCATTACTGACTCAGTGATTGAACTGACTGGCCTTTCTCTTTCACCGCCTCTGGCCAAATCCCTCCCTCATGTAAAATAATTCAATTGAATTGATACCTGGGTTGGATGTGGTGTCTCTGGCTGGGGAGCTAACCAGTGCACACCTTGGTCCAAGCCATGGAAAAAGAGAGAGAAAAAAAAAAAAACAGCAAGAGGGCCAACCGCCCATAACACTTGGTTATGTCAGGTCACAAACAGACTGGGGAAGCTTGGTTTGGAGGTGCCTGTTGTGATGCCCCGGTGTACTTTTTAGAGGAAAACTCGGGTGTTGCTGGTGGCAGTGGAGGGGAATCGGTTATTGAATCGAGGGTAGATGTCTGGGGGGTCTGTCAGTTGTGCTCACTGGCAGTTGTGGATTGGCCTCCTGACCTAGAGTTTAGAGCAAATGTATGGTGACATTATTGACTGAACTAAATGTATTGTTCTTGTTATTGGTACTATTGTCACTAATGTTGTAGATTGCTAGAGCTAATGCTACTATTGTTGTCATGAATATTATCATTGTGAAAACTTCTTTGATACTCCCTTCACTAATACTAATATTAAGCTATTATTGTTGTTTTTGTGATTATTGGGGTGATTATTACCTTCACTAGAATTATACTGACACTACCGGATTGCCCCTATCTATACTTGCGTCACAGAAAGGATCTTGTGTGCCTACATACACCACTTTGTTGATTTGTTGATATATGCGTGTCATTGATTTCTTACCTTACGTATTGCTGTTTTGTTAATTTGCAATAAAAAATAAAATAAATAGATATTATACAGACAGTAAAATATTATTACAATACAAATATCTATTCTTCAAAATGTTTTTCATGTTCAGCAGAAGAAAGAAATTCATTCAGGTTTGGAACAACTTGAGTAATTGAGTAACTTGATTAAATGATTTTTGGGTGAACAATTCCTTTAATGTAGTATTGTGCATGACCCTCTTTTAAAGAAAAAACTAGTTACTTTGACCTGACACCAACAAATAGAAAGGAGAAAAGTTCATTGGAACATCAAACGTGGACGTATAAACGTATCAAATAAATTCAGAATGAATGTCAAACCTGGTTTAAAGTACAATGGTGAATATATGTGTACAAATGGAACTGTACTGCGCTAATTACTTTTACGATGCTAATCGTTTCAGAGGGTCGATCACCACATTTCGATGTCCAATGACTATGAGAGTAATGAAGATAAAGCAGTTGAACTAAATTGTACCTTTTACTCTGAATATTGTTGAACAATAAAATACACTGTGTACATATTCACCATCAAAAGGTATTCAAATGTAAAGAAAATGTACAAATAAAACGTAGGCCTACGCAAAATAATCAACAGAAATAAACAATGAATTGTTTCAACAGATTCAAGGATACAGATGACAGTTGGTCCTGTGATTAGGCAGTGAAACAAAGATTGCAACAGTCCGTGTGGTCTCTACAGTTCTTTAAAGTGTCCAAAAGGCTTTGTGACGTTGATGTTGAGATGCAGTCTCATGCCCTGAAGTATGGTAAATCCTCAGAGACGATAAATTCCAGTGTATAATCTAAGATGTTACTGAATATTTATCTCGCTGATGTATGACTCTCAAACGTGGTTCTACAATAAACAAATAATGTAATCAGCAACATAAACTGTATAGATGTGCAATTAACACGACAGAAATGCTGAAACATTACAGCTCTATATAATGGATGATCACATCTGTCACTATTAACATAATATTTCCACAATCAGGTAACTGCACTCTCATTTAACATAAAATATAATGTAGCAGCCGTACATAAAGGCAAACAGTGAATAAGTGACCATTAAATAATAATATAAATGTAACTCACAATCTTCAATGACGCACATTCAGGAATCGTCACCATGGAAACTTCAGTGCAAAGTTTAATATCGTCCACTGCCGATCAAGAGCACAAATATCCTATTCTGCAGTTCACAAAGTGAAGGCGCTGCAGAAAGTGATGTTAATCTATCTTATTTCACTGCTTTACAGGTAAGATTGCAGGACCTAAACTTTCCCTCAGGATCCGAACCGAAGAAATATGATCTGCTTTCGCGCGAACTCAGATTAAACCACACCCCCTCATATTCAAATCAATGACCAACATGACAGCTGCACAGCCTTTATAATAAGTGAACAAAAACTGAACATGGGCTTTTTTACAGCCGCCCCCAAATTTGGTAGACAAATTTGTCTGTAGTAAAATCTACTACTGCATATCATCTGAGCCCTGCGGTAAAGCGGGTAATCTAATCAATCGAGCAACTGGTCGGGTGTAAGTATGATCTTTCACTTTAACAACAGCAGTTCTAACTCTACCATCAGAGCTAGGAATGATGGAGGAAACAGTACCCACTCGCCAGAGCGCTCTCGGTAATTGCTCATCAGCTATAAGGACTACAGTTCCAACTGTAATGTTCTCTCTCTCTTGATTCCATTTCTGACGTGTCTGTAAAGTAGGCAGAAAATCATGCACGAAATGCTTCCAGAAGTGATCACTGAGAATCTGGCTGTGTCTCCACCTCTTCCGACTGAGCAGGTCAGACTCAGGATAGACCACCTGAGGTAACGAGGAGTCAGGCCGCCCCATCAGCAATGAATTCGGAGTCACAGGATCTGGGTCGGCCACATCACTGGAGACATAACCCAAAGGTCTTGAATTTAAAATTCCTTCAATCTCTACTAAGACCGTCCTCAATACCTCTTCAGTGACAACCTGAGCACCCAGTGTGGTCCGTAGGGCTGTTTTCACAGACCTCACTTCTCTTTCCCAGGATCCCCAAAGTGAGGAGCACTGGGAGGATTAAGACGGAACCTGATCTGTTCTTTGGAGAGTTGTTCTCTGAGAGTGGGTTCTATTTGACTGAAGACTTCTTCCAATTCACGACTCCCCCCTCTGAAATTGGTTCCCTGATCAGATAGAAGCTCGTATGGCTTTCCCCTACGTGAAATAAAGCGTCTAAGGGACATCAAGAATGAATCAGTGTCCATATGATCCAGTAGATCGAGGTGAACCGCTCGAGTGGTGAGACATTTATAGAGGATACCCCACCTTTTCTCTGTACGACGGCCTACTTTAATTGTAAAGGGACCAAAGCAATCAACCCCAGTGGAATAAAAGGGAGGTTTGAATAACCTAAGGCTGGAAGGTGGAATGTCTGCCATCCTTGGAATTTCTGGTCGACCCCTCCACTTCTGGCACTCAGGGCAGCTACGCTGATGTTTCTTAACTGCCTCTCTCCCTCTTAGAATCCAAAACTTTCGCCGTAGCTCGGCAAACACCCGTCCAGGTCCAGGGTGAAGTAGTTTGGCGTCATAGTGCTTAATAAGAAGTTTCACCACTGGGTGAGTCGGGGATAAAACCACAGGATGTAGAACTTCTTTGGCCAGGCTGTCACATCTTCTAAGTCTACCACCCACTCTAATCAGATTGGAATCTTTGTCATACTCAGGTGTAAGTCCTACCAGCCGACTGCTGGTTGAGAGAGTCTTTCCTTCCTTAAGCGAGGCAAATTCTTCAGGGAAGTCTTGCATTTGACAATGCCTCAGAAGAGTCAATTCTGCATCATGAAATCCATCTGCATCTGGTGGTTCTTTACTGCCAGCCGCCCCATGCAGGGACTGCACTGTGGCTTCTAGAAGCTCTTGATAACTATTGAACTGATGGAAATCTGGAATGGCAGGTATTGCAGTCTCTTTAAGCAACCCACTGAATACAGGTTTCTTGAGCTCTTGACTATCGTCAAGGATTTGACCCTCGGGTGCCTTTGGCCATTTGCAGCTGGGTTGCATCAAGAAGGCTGGACCCTGGCTCCAGCGAGTGTCTTGAGCCAGTTGAGTCAGTGCCAAACCTCGTGTGATGTCATCAGCAGGATTATTCGAAGAATCGACATACCGCCAGGATTCTGGGTCAGACAACTCTTGTATTTCACAGACTCTAACTCCAACAAATACTTTGTACCTGCAAGAATCAGATTGCAGCCACGCGAGGACTGTGGTAGAATCTGACCAATACACAAAGTTGTGGATGTCTAAAGTCAGCTCTTTCTTCAAAACAGCACCCAGCTGTGCTCCTGTCATTGCAGCACAAAGTTCTAAGCGTGCGATTGAGAGCTGCTTCTTTGGAGCGACTCTGGATCTTGCGGCCAAAAAGGCTACCGCAATGTTGTTCTGATCGTCTTCAGTCCTCAAGTAGGCAACAGAGCCATAGGCTCTCTCAGACGCATCGCAGAATACATGAATGCTGCGACTTTTGATTGCATCCTGACTGTTGGAGCTGTAACATCTGGGCTGAGAGATCTCTGATAACTGATGGAGCTCATTCTCCCACTGTTGCCAAGCACTCAGTAGTTCAGCAGGGAGGCAAGGGTCATCCCAGCCTCGTTTCTTGCCCCAGAGCAATTGCACAATGATCTTAGCCCTTGTGGTGAAAGGGATCAGATACCCAAGGGGATCGTATTGCTTTGCAAGTGTGCGATAGATCTTACGCATGGTGGTTTCACCTTCCTCTTTCTGGTATGGTTTGTATGCCAAAGTATCAGATTTGCAGTGCCATATCAGTCCGAGGGTTCGCTCTTGAGGATTGGCTGTTTGGTTAATCCAGATCTCACTGCTCTTTGATTTTAGCTCGGATGGAATGTGTTGAATGACTGTAGGAACATTACTGGCCCACTGACGCAACTCGAATCCACCCTCCATTAGTTGATGCTGTAGTCTGTGTACTAGTTTCTCGGCCTGTTCTTCGGTTGGTACACTCTTTAGACAATTGTCTACATAGAAACTGTGTTCAACAGTTTGACGCACATCATCTGTTGGTTCAAGGTAGTTCCTTACTTGCGACTGAAGGGCAAATGTAGCGCAACAGGGGCTACAAGTGGTTCCAAAGGGCAAAACTTCCCACTGATAGATTGTTGGAGGCTCAGCAGTATTGCCATTACGCCACAGAAATCTGAGGAATGGCTTGTCTTCATCAAGGAGGCGGACTTGATGAAACATGCCCCGCACATCACTGCAAACAGCTACAGGGTGTTCCCTGAAACGGAGGAGAACTCCCAACAAGCTTGCACCGAGAGTAGGCCGGGTAAGAGATACTCATTCAGAGACTGGCCTTGGAACTCGAAGGAGCAATTGAATACGATACGATCCTTCTCATTATGATGGACCATATGATGTGGTATGTACCACGAATGAGGACTCAATTCACACTCCTTGGATGATAGCGGGGTGACATAGCCTGCCTGCAGCAACTTCTGGATTTCAGCATCATAAGTGACTGCCTTTTGTGGCTCTCTGGACAACCGTCTCTCCGTACTACATAGAAGAGCCAGGACAGCTTCCTTTGGCGCATTCAACGGGGGAAGTGACTCTTTCCAGAGTAATGGTGTAGCATATCGGTTGACTCCATCCACATTAATCCTAATGGTCTTTTCTTCCAGAATACGGAGGGCTTCTGAATCTTGACGCGAGCGTGTGACTACCTTATCAGATCGATAAGGTAAAATGTCCAGTTTCCACAGTCTTTCAACCTGGTTAAAAAGCTCAGAATCAGGTGTCACACAAGAAACAAAGAGACATTCTTGCGGCTGAAGGCGAGATCGAAAGAACCTTGATGGACCTTGCAATGTCCACCCAAGCCTTGTATGCACAGCGGCTGGTCCTCCTTTGGGTCCAATATCACTGGCTCTACAGGTGTGATCAAATGTGGATAGTCTGAACCGATAAGCACTAATGGTTGTGCTTGGTTGATTTCGTCCAAGGGCAGATCTCTAAGATAGCGATACTTTCGCTGCAGGTCAGTAATGGGGTAAGTATGCTGAACAAGACCTAGGTCCTTGGCTGTAAAGCTCCATGAATTTGGAATGATCTGTCCGGTTGCGAAGCTGGAGCTATAGAGAAGGACACCGAACTTCCTCGTATGGTGTGAACCTCATGCCTCACCGTACGAAGGGCTAGATCTTCAACTGTACCTTGAAGACCTAAACGTTGAGCAGCCTCATGGAGCAGAATCGTTCGCTCGGAGCCATCGTCCAGTACGCGTAGGTCTCTAACGACTTGTCTCCATTCTGAATCACAACTCGACTCAGTTTAAGTAACACTTGCTTTCCGCTTGTGGGACGGTCCAGATACAAGGTCTGGGAAGTGGAGCTCATGGGACCTGTGCTCTCTGACTGTCTGCTGTTGTCTTTCCCACCTGAATCTGAGCTGGCATTAACATCATGGAGAACTTCGAGATGTTTCCTATCACATTTCTTGCACTTCGCTTTCAAAGTACACTTTGAGGTCTGATGATTTCGGCCACATCTCCAGCATCTACGGCCAGTTTTGATCCAATTCTCAACCTGCTCCTTAGTCAAGAGCTTAAAGTTTGAGCACTGATTCATGTAATGCTGGATGGTATTGCAAACGGACAATATTTCTTAGGCTTCTCCTGCATCCTATCTGAGAACACTGACCCTGTGTTTGAGTTATCTACTGACTCTCCCTTATGCTCTCCTCCATGCAGAACAGTAGTCAGCTTTCGAGGTGAGAAACCATGCTTCTTATCTTTGCGGGGGCCATGCTTCTCATAATCAGGGTAAGTACCGTACTGGGTTCCATCCACCTGCACTCGAACCTCATATTCAAGCAATCAGCCAAGTCAAGCAGAGTAGGAATCGGAGTCTGAAGAGGGTTAACAAATCTCTTAAAGTTGGCTCTTAGGTCATATGGTAACTTAGCTAAGAGGCGGGATACATGAGAACGCACTTCAACTCGGTCCAACCTGGGCTACCCAACTGATTCAACATTCCCTAATGCCCGCACACGAGAGCGAATCCTTTGAATGCCTTCACATCACCACTCTTGATTGTGGGTCCATCCATCAAAGTAGTGATCCGCTGCAATGCCAGCTGATGCGGTTGACCATACATGTCCGTTAGGGCTCGCATAGTGTCACTAAAGGGAGAACGACTGTGACTGTAAGAATCTGCGACAAGTAAGCATCTTCCAATTTCAAATGATCCATTAGTATTTGAAACTTAAAAGATTCAGAAGCGTCGGCTGGCAGTACATTGTCTAAAGCGAGCTTAAGTCTGGCGAATTCCCGTGGATCATCATGAATGAAATTTGGGGATTGTTGGTGTAGGTCACGATATTGCAACTGGCAGCGGGTACAGGGACGGTTAAGATCTTGATCCAAAATTGGATATGAACGATCAGGCGGATACAGCCGTCCGTTGCTATGATAGTGTTCAGTTCTAGGATCACGTTGAAATTGAAGACTAGAACGGTCAGCTAAGGCAGTTTCTTGCAAAGTGTGCACTCGGCCCCATAGTATGGATCCTGAAGATTTCGAATGGGCCGATACTCTGAATGCGAATGACAAGCATGTGCCTCTGCAGGAGAGCGACTGAAACTCGAGGGGGGGGGTTGGCGAATTGGGCTGCAACAACATGGTATCATCGTACTGCCAATAAGGCGGATTGGACTGACTCTGCTGCTGGTCACGAACATAAGCAGCTCGATCAGGAACATGTTGCGGTAAGTCATTCACATTATGAGGAGGTTCAGTATACTGAGGTGTTGACTGGCTGAGTGTAATTGGCTACCATTCAGTCCACTTACTTCTTTAGACGATTAGTAAAGATCTTCAATAAGATCTTGATGACCATCACGACGTGCGTGCAGAGAATCATCCCTGGGAGGCACCAAATGGCACAT